>JACDJE010002429.1:797696-1000744 GCA_016647715.1 Pavo muticus
TACTTATGTACGTTAGTTTTGTTACATGGCTTGTATGCGGCCCAAGACAGTTCCTCTTCACTCACAGCAGCCCAAGCAAGCGAAAGGGTTGGACACCCATGGACTGGTCTTATCACTCACAAGTCTCTGTTCGCATTCAGATTGAATATGTATTACTGGTTCTTCCAGAACTAAGCAGAAGCTCTGTTTCCATACAGATATCAAATATCCTGTTTCAGACTTAGTAGAATTTATTATCTGTTTAATTTCAGTGGCAGAACAAGCTGAGTCTATTGATAACCCACTGCATGAAGCTGCCAAGCGAGGTAAGTGTGATTTGGATTTCAGTTGTGTAATGCTAATGCTAAAAGACAGTTTGTTTTGTGCTAAAATAATAAATATATTTAGGATGAGGATATCTTGTCTGTTTTGGTTGCCTGGTGTTTTGACCTAATTATCTAGTGAAGTAGTATTGCAGCTTTCAGAAGCTGGTTTACAGCCTGGTAGAATTGCCACTGAACATGATACGATTGTATGCACAGCAAAAATGGCTGGTGTTATCCATTTAATGATACAGGTACCTGAAGATCTCCTGGGAGTGGAAGAAGAAATGTTTGTTATGAACTAAACTGATTGTTTTGCAAGTTGTAACTGTTGCCGATAATAATTTTTTCACCTTGTTTGTTCATGGAACAGATAGAACTGAGTTCTTTTAATTATTCTATTAACTTTTTAAAGAAAAAAATCAGTAAAATGGATTTTTTTTTTCAGGCAACCTAAGCTGGTTGAGAGAGTGTTTGGATAACCGAGTTGGGGTCAATGGCTTAGACAAAGCCGGAAATACAGCTCTATACTGGGCATGCCACGGAGGCCACAAAGGTATGAAAGAATTAATTTAAAATAACTGATGCCTGATTTTCTTGACTTGTTTGTTAGACAAATTGCTAAAGTCACTGTGCTGAATAATAAAGCCAGGATTTTCTTATGCTATTCTGTTTTTTTTTAAAGAGTTAAAGTAAAGTTCAGATCCATCATATGCTCTGTATATTGTTGCCGCTATTGGAGGGGTCATTCTAGTCACTGTGACTGTTAGAAGCAGAGCGGTAAGAAGGACGGACCAAAAAAGAGTGTTGTATATTTTGTTGTAGTGTTTCATGGTGACTAATGGATGTTTTCTCAATGTTTTCTGGCTGGTAGAGATTTTCATTGGCTGATTGGATCTTTTTTTCATTGAATCTTAACTAAGATCTATATGCTATATGCAAATAAGCACAATTTGTTTCCACTAAACTCTTATTTTCCTCTGTTCTCTGCAGATATAGTGGATGTTCTGTTTACCCAAGCAAACCTAGAGTTGAACCAGCAGGTAGGACCCTTACACTAAAGATGTGATGCTATTCATCTGTGGTACAAGCCAAAAGATTTTTTTTGCCGTGTTTTAATCCTGTTGCTTTTCCCTCTAACTCCACAGAACAAATTGGGAGACACAGCTTTGCATGCTGCTGCATGGAAAGGTTATGCAGATATTGTAGAGATGCTGCTGGCAAAGGGTAAAGATCTTCACCAAGATTTCAACAATCTGTATGGCAGACTAGCTTCTTGAATGTTTATTAATGTGTGTTTTTTAAACTCCTTTCCTGTAACCCAGGTACAGTCCCTAGCCAGCTTGCCTGCCTGATTGTATAAGCCTTGCAGAAAATTCTGGCAGAGAAATAGACATTTCATCTGCTCCAGATAAATTTTATCCTGCTTTATAGACAAAATTAGGAACTTAACCCCAGAACAGCAGTTGCATTTGCTTCCTGAAATGGAAGGGAGGACAGCCAACAATTTCCCCAACCAACTGTAGTTTATGGAAGAACATCCTTAGCTTTTAGTCTGCTTCAGATCAGTCCACAGATGAGATTTCCTTGTCCATTACTCTGAGCTGTTTTACCCATGCTACTGAAAATCTTCTCATAATACCGCTGCTTACGACGTACCTGGACAATAAGTCATTATGGGAATTTTCTGTTATAAAGGGGCAAGAACAGATCTGAAGAACAATGAGAAGAAACTGGCTTTAGACATGGCAACCAATGCAGCTTGTGCTTCTCTTCTTAAGAAGAAACAGACTGCAGGTATTTCTGATTTTTCTTCCGATACGTTTTTCATCTTCAGAGGACACTTGCAATTTAAACTAAATATCAACATGTTGATAGTTGTAATAACTACTTTGGAGATAATGTGGGATAAGAGTTTGTTTGGAAGGGTTTATCTGAATGGGATAGTTCAGCAGAGCTATGATAGAGGCCTGTGGTTCATAACATTCGGTGTTGCTGAGTCCCTGCAAAATGCCATCTTATGTCAGCAAGAGTCAGAGGAGTTTGTTGTAGGAACAGTAAGGGCTATTCAGAAGAAAAGCAAGAATGGAAACAAACTTCCTTTAAGAGTACTACACCGTAAGAAACAGGGTATGAGAGTGAAACAATATGGTATGTGCCTTCTTAATCACGTGTTACTCCAAACTAAGCCAGCATCAACAGAAAACTTCTCTTTTGTTTTCTTTTTGTTCTTTTTTAAATTTCTTAGTCCTGTATTTCACCAAGCTGACTCTCCATTAGAGAAAGAAAGAAAGAATGCTTACAGTTTATCTATCAGAATAGTCTCACTGCGTCCCACTTGTGTTCATCCCTTCTAATAGCACACTGTCTATGTTTAAAAACAAACAAAATAAACAGAAAACAACAACAACAAAGTCAAAAACTTTTAGGAGATACAAGGCCACTTTAAAAAGCTGAACAAGGACTGAATTGTTCAGTGTCATATAAGCGATGTTACGTATGGCTTTCAGAAGACTGAAATTGGATTGGAAATCCTAGGTGAATTGAGATGGAAAATAACCTCAGAACACATATCCAGGGCGACATGCAGTCGAGCAACTGTACCATTGTATGGAAGGCATGAGAACCAAAGGTATACTAACTTGTGGATAAATGATGGAACAGTTGAAGGGAGCTTTAGAAGGCTGATGATCAGTTGCGGCAAAAATAGCAACCAGTTGTTTGATAGCAAGAGGTAATACCAGGATTTACTAGAAAATGTTGACAAAATTGACATCAGTTTTGACTTGGAAGAGAGCAATTGTAACTAGGAGCAAGCTTTCCTCTGTTTCAATACAGATATTTTTTTCTAATGATAGCTAATCCTGTTAGGAGCACTGACTTCATTTTTTCCTGTCTGTTAGAAACACATCTGATATGGGAGTATTCTCATTTCTAATGTCCAAAATAATTGTATTAATGTTTTGTTTCCTGGCTGTAGAAATACTACCTACTTCTGTTGCATTTGCATCACTCCTCAATTATTTTTGTTTCATAGCTGACTAGTTTTTAATCCTTTGACACTTAAGCTGGCAGGCTCTAATACTCTTGCGCTGTGTTTTCAAGTTTGCCTTTTTGTGAGAGCTAATGTCAGTTTTAACTGCACTTCCAATTTAGCTTCCTTACTTATTTCTCTCTCTTAGTTTTGTCTTTTATAATCTCTGACACCACTGGTCCATGTACTTTTCTTTTATTCTGTATTATCTTAGCCTTTTGTATCAATTCCTTTTTTTCTGTGACTCTTGATTCCACATTTCAGCATTTCAAGCACCTGTCAGTTTGAAAAAGGATCTTTTTCAGAATTTCAGTCCTGTAGTTTACATGTCCCCATTTTCAAATCTGTTCCTATTCAGATACAGCTTATATATTCAGATTAGCTTATATATTCAAATCTGTTCCTATTCAGATGCATCCCATCTATAAAGCATTTTGTTTGCTCTTAGAAAGGTTACTTTACCACCACTCAAATGTGCAGTTTTGTGTTTTGTGTATAAAAGCACACATTCATGTGTCACAACTGTTGAAGTGTATTCTAAGAAATGAGATCGAAGATACACTTGGAAAAAACAAACAGAAAAAAAAATGAGGAAAGAGGAGACAATAGATGGAATGTGTTCAATTTTGTGTTAAAAATGGCAGCCAAGTAAGCATTTGGAAGAAAACTGTGGAGGCTCGTCTGTCAACTCGGTCATCGTTTTGTTCACACTTTTAAGATAACGCGTACAGAAAATAAAATTATTGGCAGCTCTGCTGTACATCTTCCAAGGAGCCAGAAGATGGCTCCTGAGAGTCACTGAGAACAGACTTAAGTCTAGGAGACGTGTGGACTGGCTTAGTCACTGGATGTAGGGCTGGGGCGTCACTGCAGACCTTGCTGAAGAGCTCCATGTTCGAGATACAGATCTTCAGCCCCAACATCCGTATTAGTGCTGGCATGACTCAATGATACAGGAATCAGTTTTCTCGTATACTAATTGCCAAGCACTGCAATCAGTGGGAGGTTTGTTTTGTTTTGTTGTTGTCTTTGAGGCTTTGTCTAATTTTTATCTCAGACTAAAAGAAAGCTTTGTTTCTTTCCAGGTACAGCCCGAACATTAAGTAATGCAGAGGAATACCTTGATGATGAAGATTCTGATTAGCTTTTTTCATTCAGCCTAGAGAACTTCAACCTATGTTCTTATTTCATTCCCAAAGCGTATCTTTACAACTATAAAATTATCTTACTTAGAGTATTGCAGTCTTCCAATTTAGCATATAAATGAGCACGAAATTATGCTTTCCAAAGTAGTAATCTTCATGCGTATCAGAAGATGCCACATTTTAGATCAGAATTCCTTTGGAATTATCTGACAGGGGATGTGTGGCATAGCCTTACCTCTCTTATCTGTTGAATGGACAGAGGAACAGTCTTCCAAACGCACAGTTTTCATCTCAGACCTTCCCAGCAAGTGCCTTGCATCTCTGGAATAATACTCTTCAAACTTAAAAGGTCCCTCTGGGACAGCAGGACACCCATGCTAACATTCCCCAAAGCTTCTGAAGGAATAGGTTCCTTTGTGCAGATAAAACAGTCAGACAGGAATGAATGGAGATGCTGCTGTAGAGAGTGACCATATTCTGCCCACATGGAGCCAGCAAGACAGCATAAAATTCTGTAGGTTTGAGTATTTTTTTTTTCCTGCCCCTCTGAGTATAAGGGGTAGGAAGATCAAGATCTGCCCCTGGATGCTCTTTCTTTTGTACTGTTATGGGCCCTATTCCTGAAATGTAAACTCAGGTGTAATAATTGCTTAAGTCAGTTTTGCTTGAGAAATTCACTTAATTTTCAACTTAACTTAGTGACTTGATTATTTTCCTTTTTGAGGTGCATTTTGTTGAAACTGTTTGTGATGAAAGGAAGACTGAATATTTTTCTATTTATCCTGCCTACAATTTGTTTACTGATCTCTTGCTTTTATTTTTTAAGTGTCCTTATATATATTTTGTCCTAAATTACCTCAAAGCTTAAGTGTTTTTGAAGGAATGAGGGAAGATGTATATTGAATATACTGCAGGTATCTTCATGAGAGGTATCTGAATAAACATTTTTTTAAAAGTATGGTTTCTTCCTGTGAATTAAAGAGGGCTAAGATTGAGCCACTTTCAAGCTTTTCTATAGAATTTAATAAATACTAATTTAGTTTGCTCAAATAGCTGCAGCCAAAGACTGCACCCTACTGAGGGATATTTCTTTGCCCTGACTGGAAGGGAGTGTGGCATGTGTTTGCAATGCAGTCTTACTTTGAAAATGTGTTGCTAACTTCCCTGTTAGCAGCTTTGGCAGATTCAGTCCAAGACCACGTAGTCTTTGACACAACAACAAAAGGAGTGAAGGATGGGGGATAAAAGAAAATCACAGTGTTTTAGATATTAAAAGTAGTCTAGAGCACTAAGATTACAGTTCTAAGATACACTGAATCAGATATTCATATTATTATCCTAGAAAGAAGAAAATACAGGTAAGGTTTTTCAACTGAACACATGGCGAAGAAAGCTACATTAGATTGACCAGACCAGTGTGAGGCTGAGACATTGCACAAACAGTGATCTACGAATAGTTTCCTCTGCAGCAGAGTTAAAGCATTTCAGTTCTAAACTGTTGAAGTGTTAAAACGTGTTCCAGCCGTGTGAAATACTGTGGTCAGCTGAAAAGCGATACTTCATTTTTTTGTGAACTCAGAAGTGAAAATTTGAGAGGGGAAGAAGAAAAAGCCACCGACTTTTCCTCTCTCAGCTTTCATTAGAACAATTATTGAGCAGGACTCAATAGGCAGAAACTGTCCTGCTTCATATTTTGTCAACTGGTAATTTTTGCTAGCTCATTTGCAGCACATTCAGGCCCTATGTTAGGCTGAGTGCTGTTGATTAACGTGCAGTCGCACAATGCAAGCAAAGACATGTAAAAAGAGGGGGGTGAAAGAAGTTTCCTATGTCTGTGAAATGGGTCATCTTTCTGCATAAATGAAGTTCACAAGGTTAAAATCTCTGTGTTATGGAGAGGGTGGCTTTTCCCCAGAATTACTGCTTGCTTGTCGGAAGTTTGAAAGCAGATTTTATGTTAACTCTAATCTGATGTCTTCTGTGACTTTTCATCCTGAAAGTTAATTGTGGGGATTGGATTTAACGTTTGTATATTATACTCATGTCTTTAGATTTAACTACTGCCAGAAGACTGGCTTGTTCACCTGCAGGAATATCTGGGTGCTGCAGGGGAAGGCTAATGTCAGAAATACAAGTTGGATCCCCCCAAATGCTGCCTCTGTAAAGTCCTTACTGGAGTGTCCTGAGGGAAAGACACATCAGAAGGCAGTTAATGCTGTAACACATTTCTTCAACTAAGGTTACTGCTAATTTTTTTAGAGCTTCATTTTTCTCATGCAACTACCTGCTCATCTTGTGAAATAAAACTCACCGTTTTAATAAATGATTTCTTGTCTACATAGCAGTTTTCTATATGTATAAATATATATTTTAGAAAGCAAAACTCATATAGTAGGGAGTTACAGCCAGAGTGAAATGCTACAGTATTGTACCGTTCATACAAACCTACTTTCTGCCCTTACTTTTCTCCAAAGTGTGACTGCAGGCACGTGGATAAGTGTAAGAGTCTCTCCAAGGAAGGCCGGCTGCAGGTCTGTAAAATGAGAGCGGCAAAATGGCAGTTGTCAAACTCCCAATCCCACATTCAGATACTTTCCCATGCATTGTGTGTGCCTTTCTGTTGAAAAGCGGCTTAGCCTCAGTTTGAAATGCTGTGCTGTCCGGGGACAGAAATTCTGATTTATCTGGGGCTTCTTCAAACCCGTAAATTTTCATCAGCAATCAAATGCTCAGTCCCTGTTTTCTGTAAACATTTAAACTGTCCTTTATCTAGTTCTTAGGCAATCGCTCCACGTGGATAATTTTCAAGTTACTACAGTGTTTTACTGCGACAAAACCCACTTGACTGAATTCAACTCTGAAATGACCATTTGCCTGAAATGTAATACAGTTAAAACAACTGAGGTGACATTAAATGTTTAAACTTAATTAGTCCACTGTCTTAACACCGTCTACAGTTTAGGACCTTCCCTCTTTCTTGAATTCTAGTTTGTGAAGACAGCTTGATGCTTCCTGTGCTTGAGTTTTATACCAAGCTAAAAAGACTGCTTAAAGTGACCTTGCAGTCGTTTTGGTTACATGCTATTCAGTCAGATATTTTTGAGCATGGAGCCTACGTCCATGAATTAAAGATTTCGGTTGTCGTCTTCTAATGAAGCCATTGAAATACAACAAAGGCGCAGAGTACAGTAAGAAATAACAGGCGTGGATCCAGTGTTTGTTGAGACAGAGGTAAGCTGAAGATAAGTGTTTCCGGACAGTGTTTACGATGCTATACTTTGATCTCCGATGGCAGAGACGAGCAGAAATGGTTTTAGAGAACTTGAAACAGGATTTTTTTTTCCAAAAGAAAAATCAATTTCAAAAGAAATTTGATATAGAATCAAGTACACTGATTTGCTAAGCAGATGATTGTTTTTAAAAAGCTACTCTGTAAAGCTGGAAATGCTAAAAGATAGTAAAAAAAAAAAAAAAAAAAAAACAGTTCAGAAAAACATAAACTTAGAAGCTCTAGGGCAGAGTTAGGGATGGTTGTAGTGTCTGTGACAGGGGAACAACTTTATGAGGTACCATGCTGCAGCCTCTCCAGGAAAGCTGCATTGCTACTCTATCCTTACGTGAAACTCAGCAGTCTTCCTTTGGGTTAACTAACACAAGTCTGATAGCACACCAGAGAACTCTGCTGGAAGACACTGTGAGACAGTCTTCAAATGACAGGTGAGCATCACTGTAAAAAGCAGTGGTCCAGCTAATACTGATCCTCTCCATTACAGTAGATTGGCAGTTTCCCAAGCAACTTAAAGGTCATAGGCTGAGGGAGCTTGTGGCAAAGGTAACAGCACAGGTCTTCAAACTTAGGTCTTCTACATTCATGGAGTTCATGTAATTAGGAAAGGGTCTGTAACTTATTCCCCTGCCTTGTGGGGTAGTTTTCACTGAAGCCCTGAAGCAAACTTGAGAGGATTTTTTCTTACTAACAATTATCAACCCATTTCTTTACTATCGGGTTTGGATGTATTGGAACAATAATCTGTATCTGTTCTCTGCCGTCACTTGGGAGCTTTTTTCTTATAGAGATGGATTATTTGGACTATCTATCTTCTAAGCACGAAAATTGGTATTTCTTCTTCCTCTTCTCTCTGAAAGCTGACTCTGAACTTAAAGGAGTGTAATGAGATTTAACATAAAGCTGGCTTGAAGATTTCAGAGTGCCACAAGGAAACTGGACGTTCAAAAGTTAATCACTTTTCTGGTTGTTGATCTGATTGATCATCTGAATTGAGTGTTTGTAAATGAGTAAAGATACGTGGGAAATGGAAGACTTGAAGCTCAAAACAGACTTATTTTTATTTTCTTGATCTGTGTACTACATATATTTTTGTTCACGGTTTTATTACAATCACACCTCTACTTGACTTTGTGTCTACAAGGAAATCTTGAACTGATATTAATCCTCAGCCTCCTCTGGAGATGTTCAATGTAAATTATAATTATATTCTCAAAATTTACATCTACTTTTTGTGTATATTTTGTGTTCAGCAGATTCCTGTAGCAGAGGTAGCCTAGCCTTCAATACTTCCAGGGTGGGAGCATTCACAGCCTCTGTGGGTAACCTGTTCCAGTATATCACTCTCAAAGTAAAGAATGTCTTCCTGTTATCTATCATCTACTCTCTTCCAGTTTAAAACCATTTCCTCTTGTCCTTTTGCTACATGCCCTTATAAAAAGTCCCTCCCCAGCTTTCCTGTAGCTCCCTTCAGATACTGGAAGGCCACTATAAGGTTCCCCCAGAGCCCTCTCTTCTCTAGGCTGAAGAGTCCTTGTAGGGGAGGTGCTCCAGCCCTCTGATCATCTTCGAGGCTCTCCTCTGGACCTGCTTCAACACCTCCATGTCCTTCTTGTCTTGGGAGTCTCAGAACTGGATGCAGTAATCCAGGTAGGATCTCATGAGAACAGAGTAGAGGGGCAGAAACACCTCCCTCAACCTGCTGGTCACACTTCTCTTGATGCAACCCAGGATACAGTTGGCCTTCCGGGCTACAAGCGCACGTTGCCGGCTCATGCTGAATCTTTCATCAACCAACACTCTCAAATTCTTCTCCTCAGGGCTGCTCTCAAGACATTCTCTGCCCAATCTGTATCTATGTTTGGTATTGCCCTAACCTAGGTGCAGGACCTTGCACTTGGCCTAACTGAACTTCATGAGGTTGGCATGGGCCCACCTCTCAAAGTCTGTCCAGGTCGCTCTGGATAGCATCCCTTCCCTCTAGCGTGTGAACTGCACCACTCAGCTCGGTACCACCTGCAAACTTGCTGAGGGTGCACTCAGTCCCACTGTCCATGTCACCTACGAAGATGTTAAATAACACCAGTCCCAGCACTGATCCCTGGGGAATGCCGCCCCTCACCACTTGGACACTGAGCCGATGACCACAACTCTTTTGAGTGCAGCCATCCATCCAATTCCTTGTCCAGCAAGTGGTCCATCCAACAAATATATTTTTCTCCAGTTTGTTGACCAGGATGTTGTGCAAGACAGTATAAAACGGTTTGCGCAAGTCCAGGTAGAGGACATCAGTTGCTCTTCCTTTATCCACTGACGCTGTAACTTCATCATAAAAGGCCACTGAGTTTGTTAGGCATGACTTGCCCTTGGTGACACCATTATGGTTACCACCAATCACCTCATCTTTGTTTTCCATGTGCCCACTGGAAAGCCCATGTAGGGCTTTCAGGATGATCTGCTCTGTGATCTTGCCAGGCAAAGAAGTGAGACTGACTGGCCTGAGATTCCCTATATCTTCCTTTTTTCCCTTCCTGAAAACTGAGGTTATGTTTCCCTTTTTCCAATCAGTGGGAACTTCACCATGACCCTTCAAATACGATGGATAGCAGCTTGGCAATTTCATCCGCCAGTTCCCTCAGAACCCATGGATGGATCTCGTAAGTTCCCATGGACTTGTGCACCTTCACATTCTTTAGATGATCTCAAGCCTGATTTTCACTTACAGCAGGTAGATTTTTCCTTCTCCAAGTTCTTACCTTTTCCTTCTGCAGCTTGGGCAGTGTGGTTAGAGCCCTTGCCAGTGAAGACTGAGGCAAAGAAGTCATTGAGCACCCCAGTTTTTCCCACATCCCTCGTGACCAGGCCTCTAGTTTGCTTCTGGAGAGGGCTCATATCTTCCCTGGTCTTCCTTCTATCACTGATATACTTACAGAATTTCTTCCTGTTTCCCTTTATGTCCCTGGATAGATTTAATTCTACCTGGGTTTTAGCTTTCCTAATCTTATTCCTGGCTATTTGAACAACTTTGTAGTCCTTTCAGGTAACCCGTTCCTGCTTGCACTCCCTATAGACTTTCTTTTTGAGCTTAAGTAAGTCCAGGAGCTACTTGCTGATTCATGGAGGCTTCCTGGCATTCTTGCCTGCCTTCTTTTTTCTCACGATGCTCTGCTTCTGGGCTTGGAGGAGACGGACCTTGAATACTGACCAACTTTCTTGGGCCCCTCTTCTCTTCAGGGCTTTATCCCATGACACTCGGAAGAGGCAGAAGTTTGCTCTCCTGAAGTCCAAAGTAGCAAGCTTGTTGCACATTCTCTTTGACACCCTAAGAATCTTGAACTCCATTATTTCTTGATCACTGCAGCCAAGGCTGCCCTTAAGCCTCACATTACTCACCAGCCCCTCCTTGCTGTGAGGGCAAGGTCCAGCATAGCACCTTTTCTCATGGGTTCCTGTACCATGTGGAAGAGGAAGTTATCATCAACACAGTCCAGGAATCTCTTTGATTTCTGGTGCACTGCTGTGTTGTCCCTCCAACAGATATCAAGGTGGCTGACGTCCACCATGAGGGCCATATTTTGTGAACGTGAAGCTGCTCCTATATGTTTATAGCAGGCCTTATCCACTTGGTCTTCCTGATCATGTGGCCTGTAGCAGACTCCCACTACGATGTCTCCTTCCCTTACTTCTCTTTAACGCTAACCCATAAGCTCTCTGTATCTGTCTTCTCAGATAATTTCCCTAACGTAGGTATAGTCATGGCACATTTCACATAATCAAAATCTCATGACGAATAGTACATTTCTTTCTCAGTCTATCAATTTTTTACTTCTCTACAGAAGTTAATTTAGGTTTTTCCCCAAGATTTCTATTTCTAGCTATTTTCGTAGAAAATCCCACAGAGATCTAACATCCTGCTGCCTAGCTGTAGGTTTAAAACAGAAAAGGAACAAAGGAACAAAAAATATGTCAGGACTACTTGCAGTTATGCTAAAAGCAACAGTATGGTAAGCATTTTATTAATGAAAAGGTTGAATAGCAGGTATTATATATATTGGCAACTTGCAGAGATTGCTTGGGCTTAGAGGACTGCATCTAATCAGAGAAGGTGGCCAATTCAGTTTCAGTTCTGTAAATACTCTTAAGAAAGAAACTCCACATGGAGCCAAATTTCATACCACTAAACAACTTCAAGTTTCTTGAGTCAGACAGTAATTATTTAAAAGCATGAACCATTGCAGAGGCTGAACAAATGCAAATAGTTTCCCATCAGCAGGAAGATCTCTGAGGACTGATAGTTTACATCCTCTCCTTAAAACTCATGCTGAAATTGCTTGAATTACTTCAGTAGATGTGGCAAGATAATTCAAGATAAATGAGTTTGAAAAGGAAAGATGATTTATACAGGAGAAAGTAGAATGCAAGGCTCTGGTGATGCTTATCACAGAATTACAGAATTATCAAGGAGTCACTTCCACTCTGTAGCATGGAGTCCTTAACTCCTTAACAAGGAGTCATTTTCATTGAGTTTGCCCAATCCCAGGTTGTATTAGATAGATCTCCAGCAAGGATTTCTTAATTCCATTTTTCCAGGTTCCAGTATTACTCATATTATATTAGGGAAATTCTAGTTTAGCATCCTCTTACCATTTTAAGAGATGCTGCATTTTAAGCTTAGCTGCTAATTAGCCAAGGTTTGTTATTTTGCAGTCTTCCTAGTGACACCAATTTCCTGGAACCTGCCTGCTGTTATTCTTGTTCTGATTTTAGCTTTCCAGTTGTCTGAACTGGACAACCTGCTGAAGAACACTGTAACCTTCTCCTTGTCTCTGTGACCAGACTAATATAAGCCAGGAACATGCTCCTGCAGCCAAGAAGGCCGACAATATTCTGGGCTGCCTCAGGAAGAGCCTCGCCAGCAGGCCAAGGAAGGTGATTCTTCCCTCAGTGCTGGGTGAGGGAATGCCTGGAGTGCTGGTTCCTCTTCTAGGCTCCAATAGTACAGGAGAGACATTAATGTGCTGGAGAGAGTCCATTGAAGGGCCAAGGAGATGATGACAGGACTGGAACATCTCTCCTATGGACAGAGAGCTGGAGCTGTTCAACCTTGGAGAAGAGGAGGCTCCCCCCGTACCAATATCTGTAATTATCTGATTAGAACATGCGAAGAGGATAGAGCCAAGCTCTCTTCTGTGTTGCTCAGTACCGGCACAAAAGGATGTGGGCACAAACTGGAAAACAGGAGGCTGTCTCTGAGCACCAGGGAGCACTTCTGTACTGTCAGGATGACGGAGCACTGGCACAGGCTGCCCAGAGGCCGGGGGGGACACCTCCTTGGAGATCTTCAGAAGCTGCCTGAACATGGGCCTGGGCACCTGGTTGTGGATGTTCCTGCTTGAGCACGATTTGGACCAGAGGACCCAGAGGGCCCTGCCAGCCTCAACCAATCTGGCATTCTGTGATTTCCTTCAACAATAAAGAGACTAAAATATATGTGGCAAGAGTATCTTGAAAATTAACAAAAGTTAAATGAAAAAAAAAACCTCTAGCATATGGACTTTATACATCTAATCTTTTTGTTGAACTGTAGTTTAGTAGAAACTCACTTGCCTTCTCAGATATAAAAAGGAAAGAGTTTGTACATAGGGTATCTTTCTGTATACGCACTGAGGTTTAACCCAGCAGGCAGCTGAGTTCCACAGAGCTCACTCTCCCCAGGTGGTGTGGGGGAGAGAATCAGAAGGGTAAAAGTGAGAAAACTCATGAGTGGAGATAAAAATACTTTAACTGGAAAGGCAAAATCTGCTTGTGCAAACAAAGCAAAATAAGAAAATCATTTGCAACTTCCTATCAGCAGGCAGATGTTCACCACTTCTGGGAAAGCAGGACTCATTGCGCATTACGGTTTCTTGGGAAGACAAACACTGTCACTTCAAACGCTCTCCACTCTTGTCCCCCTCCTTCCCCTCTCCTTTTCTTCCCCAGCTTTTATTGCTGAGTGTGGTGCCATATGGTACAAAAAACCCTTTGGTCAGCTTGGATCAGCTGTGCTGGCTGTGTCCCCTCCCAGCTCCCAGAGCACCCCCAGCCCTTCGCTGACAGTGTGAGGAACTGAGAAGCAACAACTAAAATATCCACATATTGTCACCACTGTTTCCATCATAAATCCAAACTAGCACTGCACCAGCTACAATGAAGTAAAGCAACTCTGTCCCAGCCAAATGAGGGCAACATATGATAGATACTTCAGTGTTATTACTAGTGTAATAACATTAGTTTTATGTAAGTCCATGTCAGCAACATAAAAGTAGTGTTAAGTGGTTGTATAATTTAAGCATGTTCATATCTATGGCTTGATTTGGAGCCTTAGAATGAAATCATTATTTGTCAAAACTCATTTCCTGGTTTCCAGGAAGCATTTGTTTTGGCTTTAATTAAGAAAGGGAAATTTCAGAGTCTCACGTGAAAGAAGTGAAAAATGTTTTCCACACTTTTGGTGTTTTACATACCCATAACTGTCATGACTGGATAACATTTGTTACACTGACTGCTATATTAGGACAAAAGTTGCCTTTTACAAAGAAATTAACAGCAGCTAAGCACTGAATGATTAGAAGAAGCCATTTAGAGGTTGTTTCAAAGAAGTTTTCAATTGGGTTAAAGACAGTTTGACACAGATGCTGCTAAGTTCATAAAATACTGAAACTTGCTCCTATACATGAGATCTTTTTTTTATTTAATCATTTTCATTTTATTTTAGATACAGCTATATAAACTAATGATTTCCTACACACTGTGCTCTGAAAACTGATCTTGCACAGCTTGGTGGACCCAAGCGCATCGCCTTCACTACCATACCAAGTAGACTTTGGTCATGAACTTGGTGGTTCTCCTACCTGGGTTTAAAGAGCAGAGCTGAATTCTTTTTTGATTTCCATTTCAGAAGTAAAACCTGTATAGACCTCACTACATCCTCTATGCAATTCTGTTGCATATGCAGATCCTAATCATTATGCTATGCAGATGAATTTACTGTCTGCACAAGGTAGCTACACAAACAGACTTTGCAAAATCCAACTGTTTGTACACTCGAGAAAACAGAAGCTGAAGTGCTTTGCCCACTTTTTCCATTTATGGTTAAGTGTTGCAGACTAAGATAGCACAAAATAATATTTACTTGCTTTAAACTAAATTCTTGACTTGAATTTTGCATAATTCTCTTCTGCAAAAAGGAATGTTACACTTACATGTTAAGGAAAAACGTCTAATTTGTAGAAGAACATTCTGATTTTTTCCCATGATAAAAAACAGAGTATTTTTCAGTGCTGATCAGTTTATTAAACATAATCATGTCAGCTTACATGAATGTGTACCCTGTATCTGTAGTAAAACTGGTTCAGTAGTTTATTTTCTTTTCACTAATCAAATAAATGTTGTTTTTGCCTAGTTGAGTACTACATCTATAAACCAGAAATAGATATAGAGCAGGATGTACAACTAAGTATATTAACTATCACGAGGCTTCCAGGCTCAAAACATAATTCTAGATGTGATCTGAAGTCAGTTGTAGCATTTTGTTCTTGAAATAGTTTACCATGGAACTACATCCAGAAACTAGAATGAGGTCAGTCTGGGAGTGTGAGAGATCATCTGAAGGAAATTTTATGCCTGAATTAGCATAAAATACTAGATTTTTTTTTAAGAGAAAAGACGAATGGGCATGTGTGCAAGAAACTCTGGCTTCAGGATGGTTTCTCTGTTGAAATATGAATGTGTATTTGCAGTAGCTTTTAGCTAGTGGACTAAAGTCCAGCTTAATTTGCAATCCCTTCTCTACTTTTTCATGAAGTATACAGCGTTATATATAAATAACTTTCTTCTTAGCCCAGAGGATGAAGGAGAAAATAGAAAACAGTCAGGGAAGTGCCAAGACTTGTGCAGTTCATATTTAAATATAGTTTTATGGTTAGCAATTTCCAGCTTCCCTGTGCTTCAAGATACACTGTACCTCTCCTACGCTTAATTAAAAATATTTTCCCTGCTAATTTTATTCCCTAGCCTTCTAGCTGTTACTTGGAAAGAAGATTTAACTCTCACTTTTAAAGGCAGAACAGATATAGTTTGCAGGCAAGACAGGTCATTACTTTCCCAGTAACATTAATTTTATTGCCTGTTTCAAATACTGCCATTTGACAAAATAACGTTTCAGATTCTTAAGAAGTTCAGTTCTGCACTGGAGAGTAAACAGATTTTAGCAGGAGGAGATGAAGGGTGGGTTTGGCTGATTTTGCTCAGTTTTCACAAATCTGACGAGGGCAGACCCCAGAGGTCTCCATAGGCTCTTCTGCTTACCCACTGTCAGGACTGTGCACACAGCTATCCCCATCCTATGATGTAATACACAGGTGTGCTGCATCACAGCTGTAAAAAACCTGCTTCTCTTCTCTTATGGTGATATCAGTATTTTTATTTTCATGTAGATATCTTTCATGAGAGCAAGAAAGACGAGGCCAATATGAATTGTTCTGAGGGATCGCATGGAGGCTGGCCATTTTAGAGCATGCATAGCACAAGATGCAGGAAAAACTGGAGAGTTAAAAAGTGAAAAAGGATAATATGCCATGCCTACACCTTAATAAAATGTTTTTCAGTTCTTTAATACTGAAACGTCGGTAATGTTGTTAAGGATCAGCATTTAAAGATGTAAAACAACCATGAGTACTAGAAGACCTCAGGCAGACAGAAGAGAACTCATGTGCCCGTACACAGGAAACAAAGCAGCACAGCAGCAGTAAGCCTGCATAAATTCATGTGGTGGCATTTGCCAGCAAAGGCGCGCAGCGCAAAAATGACAGCTTTAGTAAGCAAACAAATCTGATGATGCTACTCGCAAAGATAACCAGTCTTCAGAAATACATACAATATAAAAATCAATGCTGCACTATATTCTCAATTCAAATACAATTAGAACGCAAAGTATGCCTACTACCTATCCGACATCTCAAAACACGTATATTCTGGCAAAAATCCATTAAATGCTGAGAATAATATACCATTCTCATCTATCACATCAAACTTTAAAATCACTGTTGACCAGAACTGCGGATGTAATAACGACTTGTGAAAGAGTAAATAACAACAGAGGTTTTATTTATGGTGATCTATTCCCATGAAGTACTTGTAAGTAAGCCAGATGCAAAGTTATGCCCCTAGGAAGAAGGAATGAAGGGAATGTGGTTACAGAATAGGCAATTGTGAGTTTGCTCAGGCCATAATCTATCCCTAAAATCAATTTCCTCTTCTAAGGCAGAAATTGAAAAATACTCTCTGCCTTTTACGTGCCAATCTTGTCTGTATTCAGACAGATAATTCAGTCACTCCCAGATACTTCAGTCACACAGCAACTCAGGGTGGCAAATTTGTAGTGACTTAGTGTTTCTGGCCTGAACGAGCTTTTATTCTGTTTTCACTAAATTATATAATGATTTGTTACAGAAAATAAAAAGCAATATTACTGCAAAGCCATTGTGATGAACTCACTTTACATGGTGCTTTTTTGCAAAAGTTACAGTTGCAGCCCAAGCAATCAGATTTTGTGTTGGTTTGGTTGATCTGCATTAAAAGAAAACAGACATGGAAAGAGAAAAGAAAGGGGTGTCTCATGAGGAAAAAAAACAAAAACGAAAAAGCAAACCAAAAAACACCCTTAAACTTCTGACATTTTTCTTCCTGATTTGTAAGGCCATAAGACCAAATGTCACAGAATCACAGAATCACAGAATCACTAATGTTGGAAAAGACCTATAAGATCATCCAGTCCAACCATCCACCTATCACCAATGGTTCTCGCTAAACCATATCCCTCATCACAACATCCAAACGTACCTTGAACACCTCCAGGGTCGGTGACTCTACTACCTCCCTGGGCAGCCCATTCCAGTGCCTGGCTGCTCTTTCAGAGAAGTAGTATTTCCTAATATCCAGCCTGAATCTTCCCTGGCGCAGCTTGAAACCATTCCCTCTAGTCCTATCACCAGTTACATGAGAGAAGAGGCTGACCCCCAGCTCGGCCTACTACAACCTCCCTTCAGGTAGTTATAGAGAGCAATAAGGTCTCCCCTGAGCCTCCTCTTTTCCAGACTGAACAATCCCAGCACCTTCAGCCGCTCCTCATAAGGCCTGTGCTCCAGACCCCTCACCAGCTTTGTTGCCCTTCTTTGAACACGCTCCAGGGCCTCAATGTCTTTCTTGCAGTGAGGGGCCCAAAACTGGACACAGTACTCAAGGTGCGGCCTCACCAGAGCTGAGTACAGGGGGACAATTACTTCCCTGCTCCTGCTGGTCACACTACTTCTGATACAAGCCAGGATGCCATTGGCCTTCTTGGCCACCCAGGCACACTGCTGGCTCATGTTCAGCCGAGCGTCAACCAACACCCCCAGGCCATTTCCTCTACACAGTCTTCTAGCCACTCCGCCCCAAGCCTGTAGCGTTGCTTGGGGTTGCTGTGGCCAAAGTGTAGGACCCGACATTTGGTCTTATTAAACCTCATCCCATTGGCTTCAGCCCAGCTATCCAGCCTGTCCAGATCCCTCTGTAGGGCATCGCTACCCCCAGGCAGATCGACACTTCCAGCCAACTTGGTGTCATCTGCAAACTTACTGAGGGTGCACTCAATGCCCTCATCCAGGTCATCAATAAAGATATTGAAGAGGACAGGCCCCAGCACCGACCCCTGGGGAACACCACTTGTGACCAGTCGCCAGCTGGATTTAGATCCATTGACCACCACTCTCTGGGCCCGGCCCTCCAGCCAGTTCCTTACCCAGCCAAGAGTGTACCTGTCCAAGCCACGGGCTGCCAGCTTCTGCAGGAGAATACTGTGGGAGACAGTGTCAAAGGCTTTGCTGAACTCTAGGTAGACTACATCAACAGCCTTTCCCTCATCCACCAGGCGGGTCACTAGATCATAGAAGGAGATCAGGTTGGTCAAGCAGGACCTGCCCTTCGTGAACCCATGCTGGCTAGGCCTGATCCCCCGGTTGTCCCGCACTTGCCGCGTGATCTCCCTCAAGACAATCTGTTCCATAACCTTCCCTGGCACCGAGGTCAGGCTAACAGGCCTGTAGTTCCCCGGGTCCTCCTTACAGCCCTTAGTCCTATTTGATAAGTGGCATTCTTATACCAGACTCTATTTGGCCAGTTTGATGGAGGGTTTCATACTAGCATGAAAATAAATCCTTGGGGGAAAAACTCTGCTGTTTGCATTTTACTAAGAGATGACATTTTTCTATGGTGATGTGTTATTGTTTTTCCAGGTACAAGTTTCTGCTCATTTACAGCAGGGAATGTTCTTCCCATTCCTTCTATGCAATTAGAGGTTGCAGACTTTTTCTGATATGTCTGTTTCCGCTGTAGCAACTTTATTAATGTTACAGCTCATTCTGAGATACGAAAATTCATAGAGGCATAAAAGGCAACTAAAATACATTTTGGAGGTTCTCCTAATTTATCTACTTATTTGTTTATTTATTATGTATGTCCTTAATCACCTCCTTCTCTGTAAATGGAACTGAAGTTTTTATCCTGGAAAAATTCAGTGTTTGCATTCCCTCACCAGATGTCCTAGGGATGTCATCCTCTAGCAAGCTTTCGCACACCTGGAGGTTAATAGTTGAGATAGCTTTCTATGTACCTTCCTGTAGAAATTTCTAAATTATTCAAGCAACATTTCCTGTGAGCCTCTCAGGGAAGTGCACGAACTAAGCATGCTGCATGTTTTGGACTTGAGCAGTAGATCCCTGAAGCAAATGGAACCAAGCACAGAAACTGCTTTTATCTTTTGTTCCAATCTGGAGCTCAGCTTTTCAGCATGTGATAATCAGTGTCAGTAACTTGGTGACTTGACAAAAATGTCCAGCGGAAGCAAATCTAGGCAAAGTTCAGATGCCAGTTTCACCCTTCATGTTTTCTGCATCATGGTAGACACTTCTGTGTTCGATTCAGGAAATAAAGTCAATGCTAGATTTCAAATATTTTCTTTTGACATAACTTTTAACATACTTTAAATACATTTTCCTGTTTATCTAACAAGTTGGAATCATAACTCACTGACCCAGCTGCCTGATGCTATAAACGTTCCTCACCATTTTGTAAAGGGTTACAGCAACCACGCTGTGTTTCTTCATTTATTGTCAGCCTCATTCATCCTCTGAGCCACCTAACATACCTCATAGATAGATTGTCTTCGGTGAGGTGAGAGATGTCCGCAGGCTTTCCCCTCCTCTTAATTATCAATCCGTGACTCTGGAAGAATCTGATGTTCAATCCTCTTGATTTTTCTCAGTCAAACCTGATGTATTATGAGGCTGTTGGGTATATGCGGAGGATGTCTCAGTGAAGTTTGGAGGATTTAGAAAGTGATAATAAAAGATAAAGCAACATCATATCTGTATGCTGGGGATCTGACAGTAATTATTTTTGTAGCATCCATCCCAGGGACTGATTCATTTGCTACACTACTCCACGCATATGAGGACAGCAAGAGGTTATTTGAGTGGTACCAATTTCTTCAAATTTAATATAACGCCTTAAAATGAAATTAGTTTGTGATTTACTCTGCTTTTTTTTTTTTTTTTTTTTTGATACACACAGTAGTAAAGAAATCAAGGAGTTCTGCTGTTATTTTTTTGACTGTGGCACTGTGTACAAGAACAGACCCCAGACAGCCAGTCATGTGTCAGAGATACCTGCTGCGTCTTTCATCCTGAGCTCCCTTCTGGCAGAATCGTGACAGCCTTTTCAATCTTTACAATTGCCTATCTGTAAAAGGCAAGAGAATCCCCAGACCCTTGGACAAAGCTCTGAATAGACTGAACCACCTCTGAGAAGTTACAGCAATAAGGTCTCTGGATGTATCTACCTGTTCTGCCTATTTTTCAGTTTCATAAGGTGCAAATCACTTTTTTTTTTAATGTACTATTTTGCACAAATTTTTCATACCACGTTCGTGCCTCCTGACACTACTCCAAGGCCTTGTGATGCAGTCCAAGGCCTCTGTGCCAGAAGAAGAAAGTAGGAAATGTGTGTATGAGAAGGATTGTCAAGAACTTCGTTCTGCTAGGGAGTGTATTGGGAGAACAGTTAATGTCAGGTAGCTGTAATCTGGAAGTCCGCTCCCCCAAAGTGCTTCGTACATAACTGGTATTCCTAAAGTGACAGGTGACTGCTTTTCAATGACTGCTTTTCTAACCATTCTGACATCACCAGAAGCACCCACGCATTTGTAATGAGTGGGCATGAGCTTGTCAAAACTGATTTGTCTTCAAGAAATATTCTGATTTGCATACAGCATTCTATTTTCACAACACTCCATTTTATAAGCTACAGTTTATATTAATCTACTGGCAGGAATGCCCCCATCTTATTAAATAAGCCAGATTGTTCAAACACAGCTGTGAAAAATACTTATTTCCTGTGATTCAATCACTAACACATCACAGAAAAAAAATCACAAGCATCCTAGATAAGATAATATGATGAACAGATTTAGTTCACTGCAATTATAACGGCCCTTGATTTGTCATTTCTCTTACTGCAACACCTGTAGCAAGGCAATATACCACATTTTCTGGGAGACCAGCAATAGGTTGAACTTAACAGAGTGCCCGGATAGACGCATGTGGAAAAGAAACATATTTTTAAAATGGAAAAATAAAGAAAAAAGAAAAGAAATAGGAGATAAACAGCTCTTCCCTCTGTCTTTATACTGTAAGCGGTATGAGAATAAGGTACTTGCTCTGAAGAAAGAGCACTAGGCACATAGCAGCAAGCTGCCTCTCCTGTCTCTCTCAGCATTGCATGTGACTGCATCTCCAAGTGGCTGACAGCATTTCAGTGTGTAGGAGCAAAGTTTAGGAGGAATAAAAATAAAAGAAGATTCAGGAATGTTAAGATAACGCCATGCAGCATTTCATTGGCACGGACAGACAGAGCTTTATTTGAGAGGACTGTGACTGCTTGGCAGCTGAGTCAGGCGAGATGTCATAGGGTCTGAGGAACCACACATACTTAGTGTCCACTTTGCAGCAGCGCTGGGCAGCAGGCATGTTGCGGTGTCCTCATGCATTTCCTGGATCTTGTCCCCTGTCTGTCTGCATTCAACTTTCTGAGCTCTCTGGATGAGCAGCAGAGCTGCTGCAAGTTTTTAGCAAATCAGATGTCAATCTACTGGCCCTCCTGTGTGACCCCAAGTCCTATCCTTCGCCAGCGTCTGCTTCATTGGCGCTGTAACTGTCTTCTCAAAGCAAAGCCCATGTACACAGGCAACACTGCTCTCACTCAAAAATGAATTAAATGTGCTTTGATATGCACTTTGCTGCATTCCAGGATCTTTTAATTCTGCTATTCCTAATCCATCTTTGCTCGGTGTGGGCTAGGCCATAAACAGCTTGAGTCAGAACTTGATGTTGTGTGACTAGTGAGGTACAATGTAAAGCAGGAAATGATAATTGGACTTTTATTGCACTGGCTACAATTTCTGAACACTCTGGAAATTTTAAAAAAAAAAATCAACCTGAAAAAGAGTCCTTAAAGAGCCTAGCTTTCAGAATCAGGAGAATTTATGGACTATTAAAAGTAATAAAAAGGTACTTTCGGTCAAAAGTGAAGTCTAAGCTACAGAACATGATCTTATTCAATGAATATCAGGGCTCTTAACCTTGCTGGCTTTTCCCAGAATCCCTGGGGTGACATTAGGCTACATACTTTTATGAAGAATATTAAAAATATGAGGAAAAGCAAGAGCAACGGTCACTGAAACTGATCCAACTCCATGGAAAGAAATAAAGGCCTTTTTGATTTACTGTTCACCAAGGCTGCATCCAGACTTGTCTCTTTTCAAGGAAATAAGCTCTGAGAGACAGCGAATGGAAAATCAATTCACCTTACCAGCAGTCGACTACGGTGAGTGAATTTATATTTACATTCCTGTATTCTTCTCACACAAGATGAATAAACAGTGTTAATACACAGTATTTGCACCTGTGATGGTGAAAAGGGGGGCCTGGAGGACTGAGGGAAATGGCCTCACCTCTGCATTTCATACAGTTTGACAGCTGCTGTGAGGAGCCTTTTTTGGTCAAAAGAACCCCCTGGGGGGTAATGCTGCTTATGTACCCCCATTGTACTGCCTGAAGGCAGTGGGCATGGTCAGCCAAACCTTCCCCAGGTTCACAGTGTCATGGAGACTCAGCTGAACTCAGGCTGAAGGCACCACAAGTGATGGCAGAGCCAGCAACATGGTGCTGCCCTGCTGAAAAACCTGAAGGCCCCCTGGGGACACAGCCGGCATTTGCCTTATGTCAGTGGCAAAATTTCTGCTGGAGCTTCTGCTTTTCACTACTCTGACACTCTGAGGCTTTCTGACAAGAAGTACAGCCAAATGACCCATCTGCCTGACAGAACTCTGACACACAGAACTTGCGCATTTCACTTCACGCTGGCGACTTCAGCTTTGACTTCCTTTCAAGATGAACCGCAGCTCTACTTACCGTCACCATGGTCGACAATGAGGAAGGAAACCGCAATTTCTCTCATTTTCCTAATGAGTTTTCATACTCTTTTAATCTGCTGGCAATCCAGCAGAGGCAATTCTGCTGGATTCCTGATTTTCATATGCTTAGATCTCCATGGCTACCACACTCATTTATACCAGGATGGGCAGTCCTCTCTCCCGCCTTTCTGTTTCACTCCCCATCACCTGCTTCTCTTTTTCAGTACAGGTACTACGAAGTTTCCTCCCTTCACTGAAGGACTTTGATTCTTTCGTTTTTGACTTCTTTGTTGTTCTTATGATTTCCCCAGCATTTAATGTTAATTAAATTATTTAAATGAACTGTTAATTAAATGTTTCCCAGCATCTAATGTTACAGTACACATTTTTAGAATAACTTTTCCCTCCCAGGAAAGGTTGACTCTATTGTTTCTGTGTGTATTTGAAGCTCCTGTACTAACACCTGTCTGGAATCTGAAAAGCCTTACAAATACAGCCACTTAGGAGGAAAACAAACTTCCAGAAGTAACTTTTTTTGGCAAAGCTTGAGCAAAATTTCAGCAGAGATAAAGGAGTCTGTACCTTTGCACACCTCAGTTTCAGCCCTTTTCCTAGAGCTCTTTGCACTGCCGGCAGTTGTGTGGGCACTTCATATTTTTTCTACAATTTATCTCCTGGCCACGTGGTGCTAACTTCGGAATAATGGTGGAAAAAGCCTACCTTTTTCTCCCATCATAATACAGACAGGCAAAAAACAAAGACTCATGTAATATCAGCAATCATTTTGATACTAATTTTTCAATCTTTTTAGAGAGCATCAATGGTCATTGAAAAGAAAAGCTGCTTAGAAAGATGCCTGAAAGATGTTTACCTATATTTTCTTCAAAATCTACAGTACAGTTCCATTCATTACCTGACTTTTTAGTTAGTATAGTATGGCAGCTCCAAACATCTATAAAATTTTCATTTTCTCACATGCTAATCGAGAAGTAGTTATTTTAAAAATAACAATAATTAAACAAACAAGCAAAATAAAAGTGCTTTAGTAATAAAACCCCGAAACTTCCCAGTGTTACAGGAGGAGTTCAAATATTCATCAGTTTGAAGAACTAATTCTAAACAAAGACAGTAAAGGAAAAATAGTATCAACTTATGCCTTCCTGCAACAGCTGTTGTGCTTCTGGAGTGCTTGGGAACTTTAAGATGAACAATCTGGAAGCCAAGGCAAGTTTCTTTTCAGATCTGTGTAACCTACTGGATGCCCTTGTAAGATTAAAGCAAACTACCTGCAATGCTTTAAAGCAGCTTCAGAATTACTTTCTGAATGCTTGAAGAATGCTCAGTAAAGCTTAAGTACAGTGAGAGAGGATATTTTGTGATCTCAGACATAGATTTTTAATGGGTACAGATTTTCTGTCTCCTCTTAAAATTTCTCTGAGAAGAATGCATGAAGTTTTGATACTACCTTACTGTGAACGCTCATCATCTCCTATGTTAAAGAACATCTGTATTGCATTCTTTTACTTACGTGAATGAGAAAGCAGAAGCAATAAATGTTTTGCAAAGCCACATTAAGGAATATAATTTTTGATTATATCTTACTCTCAGTGTAAAAACCTGTCTGGAAAACCTGTTTCAACAAACATCACACAGAAAGAAGTGATTTCTTTGACTTTTTTGTTTTGTTTTGTTTTGTTTTGTTTTGTTTTGGGGGGGCTGTGTTTTTCTTTTTAATAGTGATGCGTTTTAGATGCTGCATCCAGCCTCAGGTTTCAGCACCCAGGGTTTAACCTAGCTTGAGGTGGAATAGATCATGGGGTATAGCATTGTCACTGAAAAAAACCCTGCTACTATCTGATACGTTATTCCTGAAGCAAACATGCTGTACTGCCTGAGATTTAGAGACTTAACTAGATATAACTCTTACCTAGACTTATCTAAACATAAGAAGGATCTGCTTTTGAGAAATACGCCTACTCATAACTGATTTTTGCCTTATGTCACACAGGAACAAAACTTGTACAATGCATCCATCCACTACAACAGGATCAGAACTAAAATGATTCTGGCAAAAAAACTAATTTATTTCGAAACAAATATATAAGAAATATAAGTGTATATAAGTGTATATATAAGTGTATATAAGAAATACATTTTTTTCCTATTCTAAATNTCCAGACTGAACAATCCCAGCACCTTCAGCCGCTCCTCATAAGGCCTGTGCTCCAGACCCCTCACCAGCTTTGTTGCCCTTCTTTGAACACGCTCCAGGGCCTCAATGCCTTTCTTGCAGTGAGGGGCCCAAAACTGGACACAGTACTCAAGGTGTGGCCTCACCAGTGCTGAGTACAGAGGTACAATTACTCCCCTATTCCTGCTGGCAACACTGTTTCTGATGCAAGCCAGGATGCCATTGGCATTCCTGGCCACCTGGGCACACTGCTGGCTCATGTTCAGCCAAGCATCAATCAATAACCCAGGTCCATTTCCTCTACACAGTCTTCCAGCCAGTATATTGGATTACAAGAAATAATACTCAGAAACATTTTCTTAAATGGTACTGCAAATGATTTTGCAAAGATGCAAAATGTAAATGTGAGTATCATACTGCAAAGATGTGGTGAGTTCTGTTTGGCAGGTACCAATATGAAAGGTGGGTCTAACATTCTCATGCAGTTTCTATCCCTACTCTGAGTGCCCCCCGGCCAAAGGAGGACTTCCCTCTCCCAAGGTGCGTGCCAGAGAGATCGAAGGAGTGAGCTGAAGATGGTGGAAAAAGAATAATTTTGGAACTTGGCCGGAACACATAGAAGTGCTTTCACATTCCTCCCAGCTTCTCTCCTTCCTCACACTCCCTCTGCACTTGCCCCGCTTCTCGGAGAGCAAATACTGGAACAGCTCTTTTTCCTGAATTGTTTTCTCTTATTGCTCACCAATTCAGTTTATTTTTATACAGGTCTTTTACTTCCAAATTGTCATGTCACTTTACAGGCTTTAAAGGTACAGACATGGTTCTCCTCACCAAGGTTAAATTAAAAAAAAATAAAATACTTCCCATCTGGCTAAGTATATTTCAAATCCAGACCTGCTCAATTCTAGCCAAAGGAAATGCAGCTACAGCAGGGTTCTGTGGACTTTGTTGCCTAATACTGTTGCTGCTACCTCTACATGTGGGAATGCACCATGACACTAGCTGTAGCAATAACTTCCATCTAAAATGAATTTCCATTCCTGCAGTGATGAGTGCATTTGAGCACATAATCATGACAGTAGTTGTTATCCTATCTGCTATGTTTAATGCAAAAGGAGTTCCTCAGAAACTATTGCAAAATGTCGGATAGAGATCAGCTTGCTGAAGAGAGAAGTTCTACTGCTGCCCAGAACATCTCTACTGAATTACCCTTTCAAAGGATTTTGAAAGCTTAATGAAGCACAAGGTGTCTGTTTTGAAGAGCTGCAGGAGTGGGCCATATCACTACCTGTTTCTCTGTATAGATAAGACATAGCCATGAATGACTTTTTTGTCCAGTGACCACTGATGTCTCAAAACATGGGAATTGCAAAACGCTTTGCAGCAGTGGTTTACTGCAGTGGTTTCATACAGTGGAGACAAAAGAGTTATAGTGCTTTGCCTGCTTCATTATTTTCAAGGCATTTGTGTAAGAAGTGTGTTATACCCAAGTGGTTTATTTTTTGTCAGTACATTATTTTGCTATTGGAGGCACTTAAACCGAACACTATGCCTCATATTCATGGGACATGAAAAGAGGTATTTCCTTCCAAGTAACTAACTAGATGCAATACTTTAAAATGCAAATCACTTGATGCATAAGTCAAAATTTTGTGTTAAAGCATGTGTACAAAACATCTTCAACCATTTTCAGGTGAGAAAATAGAGTTCTTAAAGAGAAGAGAGGACAGAGTCTGGTTTGTCAGCCTGAAAAACATGACTATTGATCCATGTCTCTACCACATTGCTTTTATTGTATTCTGCAACTGAAAGAATCTTAAGCATTTTATAGCTATTAGATACTTCCACACATTAGGGGAATATTGCCTGATTGCTTGCTTTAAAGTTGATAGAGACCAAATAACTCTTTCATACCATGCCAAAAGTTTATGATACAGTTTAAAGTGGGAGCAAATGTTTCTGGAATTTTCTGGTGTGAATGTATTCACTGGAAGTTATAGCAGAAAATTAATAATTTACTGGTAACTTGTCTAAAAATCTATTGTGGAAAGAAGAAAAATGAAAAGATTCTGTCAATGTGTATTTTCTCTTCAATATCTGACATTATTTGTGGAATGCACTGTACCAAAGACTTAAAAATGATTCAGCTAAATGTCTTGAAAAGCAAAACCAATAACAACAACAAAAAACAAATTCCTCCCATTGCTGAATTTTCTAAAGTCTGAATTTAGTTCTAAGGTTTAAAGTTGATATGAGACTGGCTGGCTATAAAAGATTCAGTAGAATTGTGAGTGCTTCACGAGCCTTGTGTTAATAACCTGTCTGGTGTTTTAAGAATTTGAAAGAATCAAGGTTTAAAGATGAAATACATGCAACCAGTGTCACTCCTATCTCACTGCAAAAAATGGAAATATTTTCCTTCCTTAAACCAGACATTAACATGACTAAATTGAGTGTGAGCTTCAGATAAAAAGTCAATCTGTTATGATCAGAATCTTAATCTTAAGACAGCAAGGATAAATTAAAATGTAGTAGTATACCTTTTGTACTATAATAAATTAGTGTAGTCATTTAAAAAAAATCTACATGACTGATTTCATGTTTGAGGACAGTGGACATGCAGGATTAGGAGCAAGAGTATACTGTGTGCTGTGTGGAGTAGAGTCCTCAGAAAGCTCTCTGAAATAAAACTTCCCTGTTCCTTTTTATACATTAGACTGTCATGTTTTTCAATCAGCTTTATCTGAGTATATTTCACTACAAGTGAGTATATATGGCTATCAGCTGTGCATCAGCTTCTCTTCGCTACTTGTTCTACAGCAATTACTCTGTATTTTGAATCTTCAGATACGCTGTTTGAACATTTGACATTTTGTGCAGACTATTTTCTAGTCTTATCTGTCCCTCCTGTTCCTGCTCACTAGCCATCAGAGTTCATATTGCTAGGAGAGAATTGCAGAGAAATGTTGTTATCTCTGTTCAGAAGTTGGGAAGGAACCAGAGATATTTCCCTGCTGCCTGATTTGTTTCAGTGTAGGAAATAGAAGCAAACCCCACTTCTTGTAGGCACTGAGTAATCTTCAAAGAATATCATTAGAACAGTTTCCTTTCACAGTGCTAAGATGCCAATTCTGTTTATGATCTGTTCCTGGATAGGACTTGATCTTGAAATCTCTAACCATATATCTAACTTTTCTTCACAAATAAGTCTGGCAAAAGGTGAAAATGCAAGTATGAACTGCAAAGATGAACTCTATAAATTATAAGCTGTTGTGTTGCTATGTGTCAGCTGAAGTGTGTCTTGATTTACCTCTACATCTACATACTAAGTTACATGTGAATGCATTTTATAGTGCCTGGAATTCTTCTACTGCAGTATCAGGCTCATTTCACTCCACAGACACAGTCTCAGGTTTCCTCTGAAGAAGAGAAGCTAGGCTTTGTAAAGACTATAAATTCTGTAGAGAATTGAGAAGGAAGATTTTTTTAATTTTTGTTTTTCTTCTTCTTGTAGCACCCTTCTTCCTTTAGCATGGAAGCATCATGAGTTGCCTCGGAAACATACTGACATTGAGCAGCAAGCTTTCTGATGCAGGCATTTTGCACAGCAGGCAACTGCAGGCAGTGATGATGCAACGTTAATCATCAATAACAGCTGAAAGTTTTCTCCCTCAAAGAAAAAGACTGCTGGTTGACACAGCTTCTTGAAAATAAGATTCTCAAACTGTTTCTATTCTAATTTGCTTTTCTTCACCTACTACAGAAATCCACATTATTAAGTGAAGCACAGATCAAATTTCTACAGATTTCTGGATTAGCTTCATGAATTATAAGGAGCTTTGCACTAATAAAATTATCATTTATCTTGTAGGAATTTTTACTTTTCTCTACTGAATGCATTTCAGCCTAAAATACATGCAGTACAAGTAATAATCCTGTGGAAGCCACATGGTACATGACTATGATACAAAGAAAACCTCTATTTTACATAATTATGTGACACTTGACATGAATAGATTGTCACTTCACTTATAAACCATCTCTATTTTGATCTTCCTCTCAATTGTAGCAGTTCCATTAAAAAACAAAAACAAACAAAAAACCCTGTTAGATAATCTTGATGCTAATCTTCTGTTCCTTGTTTTTATGTCCTTTTTGCCTTTTCACTGTGTGATTTGTACCAGTGCACTCAAACATACACTCTTTCAGCTTATACAGACTTAACCACACAACTATATTAAAAGCCAGACAAAAAGAAACCAACATATTGGATGTCTTCAATGCTCATGTATGAAGCAGATCTAAGATTTAAGATGAAATGTGAACCCCGTTTATCTGGGGATATATCAATAATCTTGGAGTTTAGGAAGCATCTGGTCCTCCTCTCAAGGCATAGTATCTGACACTGTGCAACTAACCAAATGTAGTATCAGTGGTTTTTACAGGAGATCAGTTGATCGTTTTATGAAAAATGAGGCATTGGCCACTGCCAAGAGCACAATAGTATATTGGAAGAAACAAATCACTTGATCTGCTGTTCCTATTTTAACTCTAACATGTTCCACACAGCTCAGTCCTTATGTACAGATTTACATCAGATTTAGTCTCAGAGTACGCCTGAATAGCTTTTACTTCTGATTAAGAAATAACACTCAATTTCCCTTTCTCTAAAGGAAAAAAAGAGAAACAGGAAAAATGGAATAGCACCTCTAGATCCTTAGGATATAATCATTCTCTTTAAAAGCTGGAACACTATGCGCTACAGCATGTAACATAACACAGATTGTGTGTACATTTCTTGTACGTGTATCGACCACAAATTTATTGCAAAAGCTCATCTGGAAAAATAATAAGACCAATGAATATATTCATTTTCTAAAACACAATATTGAAAGTATAAATCACAATCAGTGAGATATATCCTTATTGTATGGCAAAACTGACCTAAAATACCATCAGTCCACCACCAATCTTTGGGAGAAAGAAAATAGTTTTGTGTTCATTTGAGGTGATGATATTCTTTTTATATGAAAAAGCCTAGTAACCTAAATTCTGAGAAATAGCAAGTTGTGGAATTGGCAGATAATTTCCTTTCTGTAATAAGACATATTTCAATCTCTAGGTAGTAATTGTACCATACTTCACAAAGGGCCTCTCCTTCCATTGCACATACATATGGCATTGAAATTAATGGAGGTGTTTAGATATAGACATACTAGGGATCTGAAGTTTGAGTACTGAGAGAGCTTAAAGTTTCTGTGCCATGGCACGGTGGACAAAAATGCTACCTTGACCCAGTATATCTTTCAAATCTTAATTCTGATTTCTTTTATGCTTAAAAATGATCTTACTAATTTTTAAATGTAATAGTAACACCTATAAAGCTTAATCTTAAAATATTGCTATTAAAACATATCTGTACTCCAAAATCTTCTGGTGAATTTGTGAATAAGAAATCTTCTCCAGCAGATTTTCCGTAACACCTAGTCAGAATTAGACAGTGGTTGTATTGCATTTTTTGTTTCACTGAAACATGGACTTGTAGATCCTATTCACCATTATTCCCTGGAAATCTTCAGCACAGATTTGATTCCTTCTTTTGTCATAGCATCTTGCTCCAGAGTGATCAGCCAGGTACTTGAATAGGATGACAAGGAGATTGATCTTGGAAGCCATTTTAGTCTATAGTGAGTCTCAGTCTACTGCTGATAGTCTGGGGTAAGTGGCAATATTACTCATGTTATTTTTGTTATGGCTATTCATATATTCTTTAGGTAAGATTAACCAACATATTTCCAGTATGCATCATTATCATGATTATTGTTTTTGTGTTAAGTAAAACAACCTAACCATATCCATCTTTGCAGTCAAGGAATTTCAGAAGTATCCGTGGTTGCAGTCTTCTGTCAAACTGTGAGAAGGGACTTAAGCCAACTGCTTCATATTTAGCAGTTTAATTTCATGTTATGCTGGAAAACATTCAATTCAAAGTGCTTCACACCTTAGTTTTTCAAAGATTCTCATATAAGAGTTTCTGTAATACCTTTACTCTCCTTAAAAACACAGAACTTTAATATTACCGGAGACCTTCCTTGAGAAGTGTCATGGCATCTGGTGCCTTTGCACAAGTGAACTGTCAGTAAAAAGCTGACATTTACTTCCCAGTTTATGCCCTTGGATCCTTCCCATGCCCATGGGCTGAGCATCATTCTATCCTTGCTGGAATCCAGCCAATTGTACAGGCAACCTGAGTACTGAGAGATTTAGCAGTTTTAGGTTTGCAGGAGCATTTTATTCATAACTGTTAAGAGATGACTGATTAATATTTTCCCTACAGAACTGAAGTTTGTGGAGGCTTAGCATAAGGACAGCAAGGGTATAGGGCCCTGCTTAAACAAAGATTCTTAGCAGTGGTTTTATCTTTGACTATGCAAATTTTGAGTTTGACTCAAGTCAGCCAGAATTTAACTAAAGCCCTCTCTTTGTAATTTCAGAAGAAACCTCTCTATGTTAGTCAAGACAGCCAAGAAAATTAATTTTTTTTTAGTGTTTCCATAAAATGATTTAAATCCTTATCTGCAAGCCACGTGGCACCAATCCTGTATTCAACTGTAAAGCAAAAATTAATACTGTGGAAGAGCTGTCTGCCTGGACCAGACGTTGCCACCGGAAACAAGCAGTGCAGAATGAAAAACCTTGGAAAAGCAAACAACTAGGTAACTGTGAATTGAATATAACATATAGGTCATTCATTAGGGACAAATTTCCCTCTCAAGTCTAGTTAGTTCATTGCATGCAATAAGTTACCACAAAGCAGAACTTGGGACAGACAAAATTCAAGACAAGTGAAAAACTGCTTAGACTGAGATCAGTACTAGATGTAACAAGGTGACTGTGTTCAGCAGAAAGGAGAAATCCGGACAAATTGAAAGGTGTAACTTCGTGGAGTGTTTTAATTTCCTTCTCATGACAAGTCAGCTGCCTCCTACTGCAGGGAGCCCAGAGAAACGTCCTCATGCCAGAGGATGTGATGACACCAACAGGACTTTGTCCTGTGAATTGAATCATAACCAAAATTTCTATTTTATTTCTGTAAAATAACATCAATCATTCAGGAAGATTAAAGTGCTTGTCTACAAGGAAAGGAATCTGCGGGAAAGTAAGAGGACAAGGTTTTTTTGTTTGTTTGTTTGTTTGTTTTTACTAGACAGTCTCTGAAGAAGCCTTCCATCTCAAGCCATTCTGCAATTCTATGATTCTCAACAACTGCCAGTATGCTTTTTGAGCACACGACTGTATATGCATATGTGTGCATATACGTTCATGTCTGTACTCTTCCTGAAATTATTACTATTCCTAAATTAATTGAAGTTGCTTGAGGGATGTCAGGACATAGCAGTAGCAGGAGACATAGGCAAGATGACTTCTGCAACATACTTGTACTTCAGAAAGCGTCTGCATTATCATGCTAGCAAGGAGCCCGTACGTGTATATGCACACAGAGCACAACTAAGCAAATATATACATAAGAAAGCACCCATTAGCGCACAGTTCTTACACAGGATCACATTGAGTTTACCATGTGACTTTCAGGGGGAAAGTTAATTTTCATTTTTCTAGTCCTAGGGGAACAAGTTAGCTCTTGTTGAAAGCTACTGCTTTGTTGCCTCAGACTGTCGTAGCATATTCTCACCTCTAGCATACTTTGTTGGTTTTTTGTTTTTTTTCACTTTACTTTCTGCTTAGCGTTTAAATTCGTCCTGCTTCTGTGATCCCCCCTTCTTTTCAGATAATTTTTATATTCATACAGAGCAGGGAGTAAAGAGGTGAATTCCTTTCTGAAGGTCCCTGTCCTTCCCTTAACAGCATAAAAGATTGATCTCTAAACCCCTGTGGTAACTGGTATAATCTGCCTCTGAGATGGTACTTCACCTTGTCTGAAATGGCTGCATCCAGTATCAGACTTGATCCTTCTGTGCAAGAACTATTCTGCAGAACAGCTCATGAAAGAACTATTAACTGGTTTCTACACATCCTCACAAAGAAAAGTGCACTCACAGAGCTGTCAGAAGTGAATTGTCTTGAAAGTTCCCAAGTTAATTACTTTGCTGAAATTTAAATCATAGCAGTGCTGGAAGGGTTCAGAAGGGCCACACAGGAGAAGTCACAAACAAATCCGATAGATAACCCCATAAAAACTGACACGGTTTTGTTTCTCACGATATCCTTTCACTCAAGTGTTTCCCATATCAATTCTACCAATGCAGGGTATAAAAGCCCAGCATCATGCTCAGCTATATTTACAAAAATGTAATCCAGAAATGCTCTAAATTTAAACGAAGATCTTTATTTCTTTGAGAGTATCAGTGGTACATTGCTTAAAAGTTTTTAAGTTTTAATTCTCAGGATGTGTAACCATCTTCATAGCCACAAGATGTATACAGTTTTCACTTCTAACATCAGGAAAAGAAGAAGAAGGAATGCTGGAGTATTTTAATATCAGAGTTACTCTAGTTATGTGCTTACCTCTAAGGACACGTTCCCACTGGGGACTTGAAGGTATAATTACTTGCGTAAAGCAAGAGCAGTGAAATTTATGCATGCACACATATATCAATGAGGGATTATCCACAGGCTGATCTATGCTGATTTATTTCTACCAGTAATTTTTCCTAGGAGGACAAATCCTAACTAGTAATCTTCTATCCATTTTTTATGCCTGCTTTTAAGTGTAGGAGTCTTCACTAAATATTATTGGCTCTACGTGCAATTTATCCTGTGAAGGATGGCATTTTTAGAGAAGCATATTAACCAAGTCTGAAATCTATACTCCTTTCCTTCCAGCTGCATTCCTTTTAGAAGCTATACAATTTTCCATCAGTAGATGGCCATGTAGCGTTACAGCTATTTTCTCCTTCAGTTTACTGGAAATGTTAGAAAGAAAAAACTGTAGCTGGCCCAGTGTGATATTTTTAAGTTGTGAATTATCAGAGGCAATGGCAAAGTTCTGTCTTTGCACACTGTAGAGACTGCAAAAGTCTTTGCAAATGAGCTTCAGATGAAAATGGGTAAGGAAATCTACAAGTCTTTACTCAAGAGTAGTTACTTCTTACCTCTCCAACAACAGGCCAGTACATAAACTTTCTTTTGATTACAATTATTGTTCTGTATCAAGGTCTAAAACAAAGAGGGATCCTTAAAAATGCAAGGACTAACACATTATTTTTAGTATTTCCATCACAAGGTCAGTCTTCTAAAGATTTGTCAGATTAGGTTTCGCTAAATGCATTTAATAGATATTCAGTATGAACTACAATGCTTCATAATGATAAGGCTACAACCAAATTCTCGTAACAAAAAGTATGGTTGGGCATCAGTGCAAGAAGACCACTAGACACTTCGGGATCCTAGGCGGAGTTTACAAGAAATCCATCTAATAAGAATGAAAACAAAGACTGTCTTTAGGATTTATTTCACTCTGGATTATTCTTGCAGGAAGACTTCAGAACACTCTTTCATACAGATAAAAGAGCTGGATGACAACATACTTAGCCAAGATGTGGGAAGCCTGTTCTCAGATCTTTGATTTCAGCTGACCACAGTTTCCATATTTGGCACAGAAAAAACAACAGAGACAAATCTAAGAAAGTTGTTTTGATGAAAGTTCTTGTTTCTACTGTCTTCCTTATGAAAATAGTTTTGTTTAAATAAAATTTAATGGTTAATTCTGTATTTAAGTTCTATCACCAACTGTGAACAATACTGTAAGCAATCCCTATTCTGCCCAAGAATACACATTCCTGTATAACTAAAAGTTAGGTCTCAATTTCAGATTTTTTTCTCTATTAAGAACATAACAATATGTACTCCTCTAAAAGTTAAGCACAGGAGTCATACTTGACAGTACGCAAAGAAAAAATTACTTTTTATTTGTTTAGAGGTTGCTTTTTACATTTTATTACATAAATTTCATTCTAGCATAATCAGTACTCCTACCATGGTTTATCAGGCAACATACACTGTGCAGAAGGAAGTGCAGTGCTATGAGCTCAGCCTTCTCCTCTTGCCTCTGCCTGTGACAGACAGCCCAGGAGGGCCCTCACAGCATATGTTGTCACCATGCCCCTTTGAAAGGAGTTGCAATCTCAGTCGTCCTGTGGCTGAGCTTCCAAGATGGTGGCCTCTTACATAGAAAACCAGTTGCCAGGTTGGCCCCAGGGCTATTTTCAGCTGATTGTGTATTCATAGTTGTACAGTGTGTTACTGAGCAAATTCTTAACTCCTATAGGCAGCAACTTTAGTGATCAAAGAATCATAGAATCATTAGAGTTGGAAGGGACCTCTGAGGGCCATCTAGTCCTACTCCCCTGCAATGAACCAAGGACATCCACAGCTTGATCTGATTACCCAGGGCCTGATTCAGCCTTGCCTTGAAAGTCTCCGGAGATGGGGCATCAACCACATCACTGGGCAACCTTTTCCAGTGCCTCCACTTTTTCCTTATATTCAGCCGAAATCTACCTTCTTTAAGCTTGAAGCCATGTTCTATCACCACAGATCCTGCTTAGGAGTCTGACTCCCCTTCTTTCCTGTAGCTCTGTATTCGATACTGAAAGGCTGCTATCAGGTCACCTCAAAACCTTCTCTTCTCCAGGCTGAACAGCCCCAGCTCTATCAACCTTGTCGGAGAGGTGTTCCATTCCTTGAATCATTTTTGTGGCCCTCCTCTGGATGCACTCCAACAGGTCCATGTCTCTCCTGTACTGAGGACTCCACATCTGGATGCAGTACTCCAGGTGAGGCCTCACTGGTGCAGGATCACCTCCTTTGATCAGCTGGACATCTTCTTTTTGATACAACCCAGGATATGGTTGGCTTTCTGGGCTGTAAGGGCACATTGCTGGCTCACATCCAGCTTGCCATCCACCAGTTCCCCCAGGTCCTTTTAAGCAGGGCTGCACTCAACCCTTTCATCCCCCAGCTTGTATTGGTAATGGGGGGTTGCCTTGACCCAGGTGCAAGACCTTGCACTCAGATTTGCTGAACCTCGAGGTTCACCTGGGCCCAATGTTAGTATCTGCAGCTTTATGCTAGTAACAAAAATCAGCATAAAATTTATTTCAGGAAGCAAAGCAGGACTTTGAAGATTCCCCTCAGGTGGTATTTCCCACTGCTTTCAATGTAGCCACGTAGGCCACATAAAGCTGTGGTGCAGCATGCATTTTGTTTACAGAGACACTTCTTCAGAGTGTACTGAAATCACATCATCCCACATAGGTTTGCCTTCAATTTAACATCTGGATTTTCAGCTGCCAAATGGAGACAGCTGAATACCCACAGCAGACATTTGTGTTTTTTTTTTTTTCTTTTCACAGAAAAACAAATAAAGGAGGCATTAGTAGGCTTTCTAAGCTTTGCTGAGTTACTACAAACTGCCACTAACATGTGTAACTTTCATTACAGATCTCTTTGGCAGGTTAGCCCTGTTTCTCACTCAGCTTTGACAGCCCTGTCTCTCCCTGCAGGCATTAAGGAACTCCACAAGAGCAGGGACCTCACCTGCATGTTTCCCTCTGCCGCGACCTTTTCACCTCTGCAGGATCTGCTGGAAACAAGCTCAAAGTTTCTTAAAAGGAAAAAGGAAAAAAAAAAATAAAGCCAGCCCAAGTTACACTGAATAGATGCAGGGAAGTACAGTGAAAGATCCTCTAGCAAGAACTTTAGTACTGTGTTTGTGATAGACATTCAGATTGTACTGAAACAGGCATTAGCACACAAATGTGTAACAAGAAACAGTGTACAGAAACTTCTTAAACTGTTGAGTAAAAATACTAAATCTTTTTTCTTAAATAATCTAACCTTCAGGTAACATTTAATTGCAGAAACCCAAATCCCACATTTACCATCTTTATGGGGTATAGCCAACTGCTGTCAGCATAGAGTCCTATCAGTTGCAAGAAGGTGGTTAAGAATCATGCACAGTGCACAGCAACAACACATTTCAGAAAACAAACCAACCTGTCAGTCCTCTCCACATTCACTAGTCATAAGTCACGTTCCTGTCTAGGGTTTACCTCTATGATGCTAAGTGAAGATATGTTTGACCTTCCTCCTAAAGACTTCCCTAAGCTGTGTTTCTCTGAGAGATGCCACATACATCAGTAGCAACAGACGGAGCATATTTCTGTTGATCAGATAACAGCATCAATTCCTTATGAGACTCTCAAACCATGGGGAGCCTTTCTGAGCATAGGCTGTAGTTGTTTCATGCCCTTATGGCCCACAATGGAAGAGGACTGGTGAAGGAAACTCTATGATGAATCACACTGTTCCATAGGGTCTTTTTTTGGATGTTTGGTGATTAAGGCAGGTTTTTTTCAACAGGAGCTTTCCTTCTCTCTCATCTCATTTCTATTGACAGTGCAGTAGGAATGTCCAAACAAATGAGGAACACCTGAGGATTATTTAGTCTGGGATTATTTAGTCTGGAGAAAAGGAGGCTCAGAGGAGATCTTGCTGCTCTCTATGACTACCTGAAGGGAGGTTGTATCAAGGTGGGGATTGGCCTCTTCTCCCAGGTGGCAGTGATTGGACAAGAGCTAATGGCCTTAAGTTGTGCCAGAGCAAGTTCAGGTTGAATATTAAGAAAAATTCCTTCTGTGTGTGGTGTGATATGGCATTGGAACAGACTTCTCAGGGAGGTGGTGGAGTCACTGTCCCTGGAGATGGTCAGTAAATTTGTAGGTGTGGCACTGGAGGACATGGTGGGGATGGGTTGGTGGTTGGACTGGTGGTCTTTTCCAATCTCAGTGATTCTATGATCCATAAAATCTAGATGGCGGAAAGTAACAAGAGAGGGCACAAGAAGTGAAAGCATTACTTACTGATGTAGAAGTTTATTTCCATATTTATTACCCTGTCAATGAAAATTTATGGCTGCTGCTTGAGTCCAGAAAATTCATCAGCCACTTGAACTTGTTACCTTCCATTTAAATGCAGAGACAGCAATATCGTAGCTGTTTGTAATTAAACTCTGTTGGGTGCCAGTGAGCTGCCATTCAGCCTTAGCTCTGACAGGTGCAATCTGAGTACTTCAAAAGTGGTTGTGCTCACACTTGCAACAAGTGCTCTGAGCACATCAAGACCAGGATTTTAATTGCAAGATGATAACTGAAGCTCTTGAGGTTTTCCTCAGGGGATCTTTTGTAAGGGATGATAAGGAAGATGATATTCAGTCTGGGTTTCGCACTCCCGAAGGGAATATGGTGCACATTTTCCTTATCCAAGACAGACATAAAAGCTTTTACAGCTCAAGCCCACAGGGGGAGAAATGTGGTTATGAATTGTGCCATAAACCTGCACACAAACTTCTTTGTCTCAACAAACACAGTTTCTTGCATGATCAGGAAATTAGCAGAACAATAACTGGGAAATAGTTTGACCTCTCTCCTTTCTGAAGACTACTCATAACCTTTCATTACCAAACTATTTCTTCTGGCTCAGTGCCTCTTGCAAAAAAACCCTAGTCATTTCCTCCAAGTAAAGACAGTAATTAGGGGTAAGTTTCATACATCATCCTGCTCATTCCAATTTGCATTGTACATGCTACATATACACTGCAACTTCATGTGAACTGTCAGTTGCAGGCCCATACAGTATTTGGGTAAATTTTTCAGAATGCTCTGAAGCTGAACTTATAGAGGAATTCAGGGCATTTCAGCTCTCATTTTTCTATTCTTGAGAAAATAACAATTAAAAAATAAAAGGATCTTTATGCATTTGTGAATCTAAATCCCCTTAACTGTCAGTAGACCATCAGAGCCTGCAGTCACATTAGAAAATTTTCCCTAACCTCATTTTTGTTTGCCATACTTCCTACTTTCAACTGCATGTACAAGCTATATATCATCTCTTAGGTAAACTAATTTTAATTACCATCAGCTTCTCCAAACTAGGCAGCTGCAACTGCACTCACTGCACATTTCTATTTCACAGTTGCAATCTGCCCTTCATTCACTTCTCCCCTATTATCTCAGTAGATGCCTTCATACTCCTCAGCTGTCAACCACATTTCAACTTTTCTGAAATACAGAAACAAAAAATCCCAAGTGGTCTGAACCAATAGATTAAATTTTTTGAATGGTACCTCACAAGTAAGAATTTTCCATGTGGAGATACACATAATCTAAGAGTAGGAAAAAAGTAGCAGCTAGCTAATCCTAATTTTTTCTTTCATTTCCTTACCTCATCTTCAACATCTCTTTTATATTTCTGCTTTTCAATTTCTGCAATACAAGGGAGAATAGTCAATTAATACTTCATAAAAGACAAAAATTGTGAAGTGTTTTGAAGGTAGCAAGTATTGCTACATACTGTGCCACATCCATTACTCTATTACAAAACATCATCCCTCTTTTTCCAATTTTTCTTCCTTAGTGAGAAAGACCTTCTGTGTTTTGGATCAAGAGAGCAGATTTACAAAAAGTAGCATTCTAAGCAACATCATGCAAAGCTATCATGATTTTTTCCACTTCCTCCATTTATACACTTATTCTCTAGATGCTATTTTTGGCATATCCAATAAAACTTGTAATTTCTGGAATGTACATTTTGTTTTACAGTTGTAGCACTAGATGGGGAAAGTAGGGCTGATGACCTACCAGCTCTGTGGCTGATTATTTCGGCCAGTAAAACTCCTACAGCTGTTTCAGTAATAAAAAGTCAGCAAGAACAATGTAAATCATTTTCACCTTCATTTCTCTAGAGCTCAAAAATGCTGATCACCTATACTTCGGATTCTCGTTCAGAAATAGATAGCAGTGTCTGAATTGATGTTACTGAATAAAGATCAACAGATGCAACTGTCCAAGGGCCAACACGGCTATGAACAAAAGAAGAGTCCCTTGCCCTTGTGCCCCTCTCACATAGTCAGACTGTACTAAGTGGAGTTTGTAAAACCACTGGGTATAACTCAGTAGAAAGAAAACATGCTTTCAGTTTATCATGACAACATGTTGATGGTCTGGTAGTTCTATCCGAAGTGCACCTCATATGGAAATTCTAATCTTCAAGCTGGAATGCTTGTATAAAGTCATAATCTCACCACAAAGCATGTTTTAAAAAGTAGTTATGATTTTCTTCCATAATCCAAAATATTTTTGTGGATGAAAGAAAATGCAAAGAATAGCTATTGGCCTCAGTCAGTGCTTAACTCAGTGATGCATTTGTTCCTCTCCTGCAAGAAACTGCCAACAGCATTCCTCCCATTCCAGAATGGGTTTGATTTGGTCCCAGGAAGATAGAGGAATCGAACATGCAGGCAGAGGAATCTGTGAAAGCCTGGTCCCAGGAGAATACTGGAATGCTCTTTGGTGACTGATCTTAAAAACATTCCAGTTAAAACTTATCTTTTTTCCTTTGAACTGTTTTCTCCAGCTCTTTCCTTCATGACTTTGAGCTAGGCAGCAGCATCCTCCAGTCATGGTAACCTATAACATCACTCTGCAGAACAAGGAAGTGTTGACACACTTATAAGGTACTAGTTCAATAAAGCAGTTGATTTTACATTGTCTAGATGCCTTGGCATTCAGCTGCACTGTCCCAGCTTACACACTTTGATCATGTTGTTGTAGCCTGGAGTTGAGTAAAGCAGTCTTCTGACTGCAGCATCGAGGCAGTTGTCTCATTCTGTTGGTCTCTGAGAGTATAGGAACCTCTTATTTCACTACAGCTGGCTTGGTAAAACTCTTAAATTAAGGCTTTTATGTTTGGACATAAATCTCATGTCATAACTGATTCCTTTTGTTTTTAATTCAGAACCCAGTGTTATGCCTGGGCATGAAATAATCTTTGTGATGCAAGTGAGGAGAGTAGAGTAGAAATCACTAGAAAAGGCCATAAAGAAAATGCATCTCCTGTCTGGAACTGACAAGGAATAGGCACAGCAAATGTCAAATGGTTCTCAGTTCTGACCCGCAGAAATGACGCTTCATCCTTCATCTCCTGGCCTCACTATGTGAATTGTTCACCATGCCATCTGCCCACAGGGCAGCGTACTGCCCTGTAAAAGAGTTTCCTGCAAAACTGTGTGGAGCATCAAGCAGAAATAATTTTTAATTGCAGTCCTGCCAGCGTAGGCTTGGGAAGGCAGTCCAGAGCTGAGAGACTCAATTCTTCAACTTTTCTTGGTCTGCACTCAAATCAGAACATCTCTTAAAATCGGTAGTGAGACAAACATACATAAACTTCCAGTCTTAAAGACGAGAGTAAAGTAACAGTTTACTGTGCCAGACAAATGAGAAGAATCTGTAATACGTTTTGAAGTAAAACATTCTTAAGTGTGGGCTAATTAACTGTCTGTTACGTTTACAAATGCTGTAATTCCAATGCATATACATAAAATTTAAATATAATAGTCTTAAATCTGAGGACCAAAAGTGCCATGTCTGGTCACATGGAGGATCTCTTCTTTCCAGGATAGCTAGTTGCATGGCTTGCCCTGCACATCGTTACCCATGTCATAGGGGCTGCATGGTATGAAGTTGATAATAGGGCATTGCAGTAATGCAATTTGTACACCAATTCCTGTCATGGCAAAGTGGAAATACATGTCAGAGAGAGGCTGGCTGTATTTCATCTTTGCATTTGGTTTCATCTCTCCTTATAAATAAGAGCAAAAGACACTCTAGGGCTTTGTATATGATATACATACATTATCAAGAAGATCTTTTAATCTTGTCATAAATGAGTCAGAAAATGTATGTAATCTTGTAGCAGAAAAATTGGCACTAAGAATATAACAATTTTCATCATTAATGATGAGCCACTTTGAAACAGACCCAGTCCTTTAAACATAGACAAGTCAGATTTACCAAAGCTTAACACCTGAGGAGCCTATCCTCAGTGGATCTATATACAATTTCAGTAGCAGGATGTGGCTGTATCTCAGTCATTGAGCACAATTACTGCATAGCGTGAGTACGTTTCATTTTTTCTTGTGAAACAGTTAACACAGATAAACTGCTTTTTGTGCAAGGCTTCTGGTGAGCAGATTTAGATTGACAAAAGGAAAAATAAAAAAACTACTGGAGCTTTCACATCTTTCCTTTGAATCTTTGGAAAAATATCAGTATATTACTGTAAAAGAGTCTAACATGTCACTGAGATATACACTTAAATACAGAATGTTTTTCAGAAGAAGAGTGAAAATGTAGTGTAATAAACACAGACTTTTTCACTTCACCAACTATACTAAAAGAGTGAAGGAAGGAAGGAAGGAAGGAAGGAAGGAAGGAAGGAAGGAAGGAAGGAAGGAAGGAAGGAAGGAAGGAAGGAAGGAAGGAAGGAAGGAAGGAATAATGCCCTCAGTGTTAGCATAGATAAGGAAAATATCATCCAGTATTTGTGTTTAGATGGACAACTACAAACTTCACAAAACGTGAGATAATTACACCTACCTCAAGTACTTCTGTCATGCTGGCTTATACAACTGGAGCTGTAGCTCAAGGTCAGCTAGAGAAAGCATAAGCTATTGGGTTAGAGGCACATGGTGTCCCAACATCTTACTATCCAGTAAAATATTTGAAGGTTTATTCCTTTAAAATGTTATGGTAGATTAACTATTGGCAGTCTGTGGGCTGTGCTATGGCTCTCTTAATGTTTCGCTGATCTATGATTCATTTAGTCTCTATAGTAGCACAGGGGATCCAGTTTATTTTCCCAATAGGCATCCAGTCCTCTAATCTGCAACAATGATGAAATTCTGATTTCAGTACAAACTGCCAAAATGCTTGCCTTTAGCTGGTTTTGTTCATCTGGTTGATCTAGATTTGCCTTCTCATAAATGGCAACAAAATCTGATTCATGATCTAAAAATGATGAATGAAAATGTGACAGCCTTAATTGCAGAGAAAACAACAGTAGAATAACTGTAGTGCATTCATTTTCTGTCAGTCTCCAAGAATTTGATTTATTCCTTGTAATCTAGATTTGTCATCTCTACACCTTTCAAGCCATTGTCTCCTTTATCTCCCCATGCAATAATCTATCCTTGCTTTATGATTTCCTCACAAATGCTGACGCAGTAATTATAAGCTTTAGCTCTCAACTGAAAGGAAAAACTAAAATGCACTCTCAGGGATCTTTCTTATAATTTACCTTTTGTAGGTCCCAGTATTGTGCTCTCGTAGTTGATGATATTAGCTAATATTGCCTCCGTCTTGAATTACAGCTTTTTCTAATAAGCCAATAACTATGAATTCTTATGGATGTTTTTCACATATCTGAGACTGTTCTGACTTTGAAAGATATACCCTTAGCGACTTTTATTTAAAAACAGTGGTGTCCAAACTCTGTGGCACTGGAAGCATCATTAGCATGTTCCCAGACCCTTTGAAAATATGCCTCGTCAGTGAAAATATGGGTTCATTATCACAACTTTGTTTATTACTATTTTTAGAGCTGTGTCCTCTGCTTGTAATTTTGTCTTCCTCTGTTGCTCAGAAGCAATTGCTTATTTCAGTTCAGCAGCAGTGAAATACTCGAACTGATCAGCATTATGTTCATCCTATTATTGCAGGTTATCTTTTAGGAGTCTGCTGAGCTCATTTGGCTGTAAAAATGCATCTTGAGCACTACTGTTGTTATATAAAACAACAAGAGGAATTAAAAAAAAAAAAAACAAAAAGAAGTTTGTCCTCCCCACAAAGAACATAAGGGCATAGTAAAGTTCCTACAGTTGTCTATAGGTTTGTGAATAAACTACTGATTTTGTTTAAAAGCTGAAGCACAAAAATAAGGAAAACTCAACATTTACATAGATTTTTTTTTTTCATCTGGACCAATGAGAAGATAAAGGAGAAATGTGTTTTATGTTGAAACAGGCGTTCAATATGACTGGAAATAAAAAGCTTTCCTTCTGGGGCAGTTTTAGGAGTGCCCTTGGAAAAGAAAGCTCAAGTTTTCAACACAGTCATAGCAAGTTTCCCATTGGCTTGGCACTCACTCTGGGCCACTTCTTAACCCTGAAGTGAATGCCTTAACCACCAAGATGTCTCAGTCATCTTTGATAACTCTGATTCTTTCATGCACAGACATGTATGTTAGGTATATGCAGAGCTACAGGAGTCACTCCCAGTGCTGGGACCCATCATGTTGCCTCTCTTCTCTCTGTATCTGGCAATTTTTGTTTTCATCCCAGTGGTGTCTTTGTCCTCCTCCTTACCTCCTCAGCTGCTCATGGTGCTTCAGTGAGGAAACTATAGTTGTGTCTAGAAGAGACAGGAGGTTCTGGGTCTACAGGGAAAAGGACTATTATTGATAACATAATGGGCACAGGAGAAGTGCTGCTGTAAAGGCAGGGCTCCTTAGCCTTCGAATCTTGTTTCCTGAGAAGCACCATCTCTGTCCAGCCCAGGAAGCACAGTTGGTTCTGTTAGGAAGATGACTTGAAAGCTTTTCCTTCATGTCATTGGCTCACTGTTATGTGAGCCAATACAGGTTTTACTACAACAGAGGTTTTTTTGTATGAAGCATGTTACCAGTTCGGACAAAAGTTTAAAATCAGCATCCACTGCACTCTAAATAAGCTTGTCAGTTCAGAGGTTGCCAACTGTTGGATATTTTTCATCACTGCCACTATTCAGAAAACCCCAGGCAGCATCTGAGAAGCTTCACTTGTAAGTATAGCGCGAGCAACTGTGCCCATCAGAAAAGTAGTCCGGAGCTGTGGCTCCCCTCCAAGCTGCAGAAAGCAAATCTTCCTTCTAGTTCTGTTTAAAGACACTGCACCGGTTTTAGATTTCATTTTCCATCTCACTACCTCAAGAAGTATTTTCACCTGACTGTGTTATATTGCTGAACATACACTGTTCATAAGGAAAATCTTCTGCTTCTTGACTTTAGTGAATGCAAAATTGCTCAAAATCACAAGATCTGCAACTGCAGAATGAATGCTGTGAGCTGCAACAGTTTTATGTATTTGAGTCTTTTCAATCACCTTTTCAAGCAGTTCAAACACTGAAAGGGACAAAAAGGCATTCAGTATGTCTAACAGAGTTACCTAAACATAATACAAAGAATAGTACTTCTCTAGCCTACAATACTCATAACCGTATAAAAGATACATTAGGATGAATAAAGCCATCATATTATCATCTTCTGGAAAACATGAGAAAACAGTTGAAATTATTTCAATTTGTACATCCTTGTTGCTCGAGAAACAAGTCTTGTCATGAGAAGAACGAGAAATCAGCCAGTGTTTGCATGTTGTGATCTTCTAGAACCAGAAATGTCTTGAGAGATTTTAGATAGGTCCTTACTGGCTGATTTGCTCTATCCCTGGCAGTTACTGTGTGAGGGTGGATTTCATGGTGTTGCTCTCTACAGGTTTGGCCGATGTGTCCTCCTGTCTACAGTTACAGCAAAAGTACAATCTTGCCCATGTGGCTTAAGATCAGAACTGATTTAGGTTTTCCCCTCAATAACATTGTGGTCTTGAATAACGTGCTGCGATTTAAACGCACTTCTTCTAAATCAAAGGACACGGAACATTATATGCAGAAGGTGCACCTAGATACAATTTCAGGAGTTAAGTTGATGATGGAAAGCTTGGGTTCAAAAAGTAAAAATCTCTGTCACAAATTGATGCAATGGGCTCTAAGAGGGATTGGTACAGCCACAGTCAAGCTGAGAGGTATTTATTAAAGCAATATACTGCAAGATGCTTCAACTACACATGAAGTATTTTTATTCTTCTTGTTTGTTTACTAGTCTAACTTAAGCAAACAGCCTTTTCCTATATTCACTAAACATATGATCAGATATTAAGTGCATCTTGGAGACTTGGTTTCACTGTGTATACAGCTGTAGATAAGAGTTAGCTTTTTTTTTTTTTTTGCTGGTAAGGGCTACACTGCAGATTGCCTGTATATCTGGAAGTCCCACTAAAGATAACAGAAGGTGGGAATGTCAAAGAATATGGGTTAGGGCTCATAATTATGAAAATGTAACAAGTGTTATCCCTTGGCTTTTTAAACCACTGATTCCCAACAGAAACAAGCAATCGTTATCTGAAAATGATAACATCATAACATATTTTGTTGTACTTGAAAAATTTAATAAAAAGTGAATTATTAAAAAACACTAAAAATTACATATACTCTGCCCACACACAAGCTATTTAATAAAGCAGGTTCCAAGCTGGTATTCTGATATTTCATATCGACACAGCCACCACTCAGTTTTACTACTATTAAAAATAAGCCAAAAACAAACACTCCGCATTTTCTCCTCCATGTGAGTTTCTTTTAAACACCTTCTTCTCCTTACCCAGAGGAGAAAGAAAGCTGAAGTGAAAAGGGATATCCATGAGCAGGATGAGCCAGAGCATGTAAAAAAGTTGGGGTACAGCCCCGTTATTGGCACATATATAGGCGTAACTCATTTATTGGAATGTGAATATAGTCCTCCCGTGCCTCCCTCAAAATGGCTCAGAGAGGGGTGCTTCATTTCTCTGTCAGAAATCATTGTGATGAATGTGCTCTGTGAGGTCACGGTCTTCAGAAGGCCCAGTGCCACCTGCCAGTACACCACTGTCACCTGGGCAGGGCACCAGGTTTAACTCCTGGAGGCTGGGACCCACACTAAGCAGACAGGTAAGAGAAAAATTATGAGACAGCTTCACTGCTCCTATTCCTGCCCTGTGGTTTGGCATGACAAGTGTGAGGTAGTGGGACCAGCCTTGTGGCAGGGAAGGGCAGCCGCTAGCATGCATGAGGGCTTCCTGGAGCCCCCATCCCATGGTCCCAGCACATCTCAGGGCACACCAGGCTGCACAGCACCTCTGCAGTGCCAAGTGCTCATGTCAGAGCGGCAAGCATCCAAGGTCTCAGCTTCTGGGATAAATTTAATTCCTCATATTTCATTTCTGAAGTTTCATTGCTTCTGGGGAGGAGAGTCTGTTTCTCGAAGCTTGTCTTGTACTAGCAGACAAAGTAGGCAAAAGCTGACTGAGTCCCACAAGCAGAGGTAAGCTGGCTGCTGTCTTCAGTTTAATACAAATAAATGAAACCAAAACACCTCCCACACATGCACTTCCAGCACTTCAAGAATTTTAAAAGGAGGGCTGTGACTTCAGCGAAGGGAGCAGCCAAGCTCTGCATCTGGCCCACCCACATTGCTCAAGTCTAGACTGACTGGCCCAGACATTAGCACAGCCACATGTTTTCAGATTAAATTAGACTTTTTGATCAAAGAACTAGGGACGCTTAAGCAATGCCATAATTTCTTAATTATACATCTTATTATTGGATTGGAATAAGACTTAATGCACTGACATTCAAATATTTTGTGCCAAGGGAAATGGATTCCCATTGACACTACAGCCCTGAGCTAAAAGGAGCCACAGATGCTTAAAGAACAGTAATATTAACAATAATAGTAGAAAAGGCATCCTATTAAGCGAAATTTGAGACAAAAGTGAGTTACAGCTGAGGCTATCAGCCTGGGGAAGAGAGGTAAAGGGTTGCCTTTAGCTCAGTGCCACATAAAATATGAAAACGTTCCCCACTCAAACCATTAGCAAAGAGAAAAATGCCTCCCTCCTGTTCACTGCTGGCAAGCAGGTTAGCTAAGGCCGCATGCAAAGGAATGTATCATCCATCTGAGCACTCCAGTGGCTCCTACAGTATGTTAAATTTAGTTATTTCTGTGCTTGAACAGTGTGGTCTCATTCTGCAGTTTTTTAAAGAACAAAAATTAGGAGCTTATGAAAACAAAACTTTTGCTTGATAGTCTGTTCTGTGCCACTGCATTATCTCCTTCATCCTGTCTCTGCAGGAAAGGCAGAAGCAGTTTTTCAGCCAGCTAGCCCCAGTCTGTTTGTGGATCCTCTTTCTGCAGCACTCAGAAGCAGCTGTGGAAAGGCACCATGTCGCTGGCACTGAAAAAATGCTTCATCCCCTTCAGAGCAAAGATAAGCTCACTTCAAACCCCTTTGTTTCCCCAACAATACTGAAGGCTATTTACCCAATATACGTCTGCTGTGATAACTGGAATTTGTATTTCTTTATGGTGTGCAAGTGCCATAGAATCAGGATGATAGGGTTCATACAACCTTTTGTAATCCTGGACATGCTGTTTGGTCTGAAGAGGGTTCATACAACCTTTTGTAATCCTGGACATGCTGTTTGGTCTGAAGAGCTTCAAGTCTCAGACAGGCAGACAAGGAGTGAAAAGAAATAACAGCAATTTAGCTTTAAAGGAGGATATATAAAAGTGTTATTATTATTTTTTTTTTAATGTGGTTGAGAACATACAGTTTAGTTTGAAAAGAACATAAACTCCTTGGAACTTCTCCTGGAACCTGGCATTTGTTGTCTAAATGTCAAGAAATATCATGGCAAAGACACAGAGCTGATTCAAAGGACAAAAGTCTTGCAGGTTAGCTTCAGAGTAGTAACATGGAGACAGTTCATGTATATCCGTGGAGTTCCCTTAGGGACTGTGGGAAACACATTGTGTGATATTGCTAAACCAATAAACAAAACTAACAGCTGGTGAAGTAGCATGTCCAGCTCAGACAAAGCATGACCTATTCTGTCCTCATTTCATGAATATCACAGCTTATTTTTCAGCATTACAAGTACTATGTTCAGAAAATACACACACATAACTATCTTGAGCCGACTCTTAGACTGTAAGTGAAAATTAAGAAGTCTAATACATGGAAGAAGTCAACTTACATTTCCTTTATGTTGACACAGCTCTGCGTGTCTCTCTGTGTGCTGCCAATCACCATAATGTGGGATGGACAACATTTGCCAAGGGGTCAAAGAAATGAAGAGAAATGAAGATTTGTCTCAAGGCCTGACTCAGATTTGATTCCTCTTCCTATCTCTGTGCAACTGAGCTCTCATCATTTTCTGCTGACCGACTCTCTCTGCTGACCATTCCTCAGGATCCTTGGACAGACCGAAACACTCATGCTTTACCCTTTGTCTCCTCCCAGCTAAGCCACTACAGCCACAGCTGCTAGTATGCTGTGATTGCATTTTTGCTCATTTTGTCCTCTTGAGATTTGTTGCTGAAAGCCAGTAACAGCAGATCAGTTGAGATGGTGTTTAGAGGTGCAGCAACTGTCCTTGCCCCCTAATTTTACCCACAGTCACAGCAGTGTTCATGGGAGTGACTGCTTTACCAGTCCCCTCCTTCTTTATAGTTTGCCCAGTTAGTGGGGGACACCAGCATTTTCCCCATCTCTCTGTTATGTTCACACTGCAAAACCATCCCTTTGTCGGTTTTCTTCCAGAGACTGTGAAGCTCCTAGTACTCTGATACAGGTCACTGCTAATGTAGCTCTGTGCTGCTGCAAGCATATTTATGCCTACCTCTGGAAAGCCCCAGTGCACATTACTAGACTCCTTACAGAGGTAGACAGATGTGGAACACAGCAGGATTGCTGGAAAGCCTCTGCTCCACGTCAGCTGGTCCAAAGGATAATCTCTCTGTCTCACTGGTACTGAATCCCATGGAATGTCCACCTGCAAATTCTAAACCTTGAACTGTGCCTCCATTCATTTATTAGTTACATATCAGCTGTGCAGCAGAGAGTTGTTGCTCTTTCATGTGAGCATGATACTGGAAGCTGGAACATGGGCAGAATCAAAGAAAACTATAAAGCCCTGGGTGCACAAGTGAAAAACACTGCCCAAATTATCTTTTCCTCGGTGTTGCCAGTTGGAGGAAGGAGATCAGCAAGAAATAGTTGTATAATACAAATCAACTTCTGGCTATAGGCTGAGAGGGCAGCCAAACTCTGGGCATGAGGGTTTTGGCTTACGACAATGGATCTTTCTATGAAGATTATAACCTGCTAGGGAGGAATGAGATTCACTTATCTAGAAGAGGAAGGCCAATCTTTGGCAGCAGGCTGACCAACCTAGTGAGGTGGGCTTTAAACTGAAGGACTTGGGGTACAAGGTCAAACATGGGAACTGACTGGGGAATGAACCAGGACAACTAGAATAGCAATTCATGTTCCATGAGCCAGAAGGCCAGCCTCCTCAAATATTTGTATAGATGTGGAGCATCCTTTTGCATCCCTCTAGGGAAACCTCCATCCCCTTCTTTCTTTACTTCTCTGAAGTGCCTGTATGCTAATGCATACTGCATGGGGAATAAACAGGAGAAATCAGTGCAGTCGCAGGTCCATGATTTCATTGCAATCACAGAGACATGGTGGGACAGCTCCATGTACTGTCCAGTACATGGAAGGCTATGTATTTTTAGGAAAGACAGACTTGCAAGATGAGGCAGTGGAGTTGTTCATGTGAGAGAGCAACTAGAACACAACAAGCTCTGCCTAGGGATGAATGATGAATGAATAGAGAGCTTTTGGGAGAGAATAAGTGGGCAGCCTAATGGGTGACATCATTGTGGGTGTTTACAGCAGACCACCTTATCTGGATGAAAAAGTTGATGAGGCCTTCTACAAATAGTTTGAAATAGCCTTGTAATCACAGGCACTGGTTCTTATGGGGGACTTCAGTCATCCTGATACTTGCTGCAAAAGCAACAATACCAGGCACACACAGTCCATGAGGTTTCTGCATTGCACCGAACATAATTTTCTGATGCAGGTAGTGGAGGAACAAATGAGGAGTGGTGTTCTACTGGACTTTGTTCTTACTAACAAGGAAGGGGTGGCTGGGGATGTGAAGGTTGGGAACAACCTTGTATGTAGGAACCACGAGACAGTGGAGTTCAGGATCTTCCTTAACTTTTTCCTGGGAGAAACAGGGCAACAGGTAGAATTGCCACCCCGGACTTCAGAAGAGAAAATTTTTACCCTTTCAAGGACCTGCTTGGAGGTGTCCAGTGAGTTAGAGCACTGTAAGTTGAGGGGGTCCAAGAGAGTTGTTCGACATTCAAGCACCACTTCCTTCAATCTATAGAATGATGCATCTCTAGGAGTAAGAAATCAGGTGAAGATGGCAGGAAACCTGTATAGATGAGCAAGGAGCTCATGGAAAAACTCAAATGGAAGAAGAAAGATTACAGAATGTGGTGAAAAGAATTTGGATACTTGGAAAGAATATAGGAACAATGTCAGGGCATGCAGGGATGCAACAACGAAGGCTAAGGCTCACGTGGAATTAAATCTAGCAGAGAGAGGTCAAGAACAACAGGAAAGGCTTTTTTAGGTATGTCAATAGCAATAGGATGACTAGGGGAAATGTAGGCCCACTGCTGAATGAGGTGGATACCCTGGTAATGGAAGACAATGAGAAGACAGAATTACTGAATACCTTCTTTACTTCAGTCTTTACTGCTAAAACTGGCCCTAAGGAATCCCAAACCCTGGAGGTAAGAGAGAGTCTGGAGAAAGGAAGACTTCACCTGGTGAAGGAGAATCTGTTCAAAGACTGTCTAAGCAAACTATATGCACACAAATCCATGGTCCCCGACAGAATGTACCAAGAGTACCAAGGGAGCTAGCAGAAATGGTTGCTGAACCAATATATCATTTCTGAAAGGTCATGGAAAACAGGAGAGGTGTCTGAAGACTGAAGGAAAGTAAATGTCACTCCAGTCTTCAAACAGCGTAAGAAAGAGAATCCAGGAAATTACAGGCCAGTCAGCCTCACCTCTGTCCATGGGAAGGCAATAGAACAGCTTGTTCTAAATGTCACCTCCAAGCAAGTGGAAGAAAATAAGGATATCAAGAGTAGTTAATATGGATTCATTAATGTGAAATCACGTTTGACCAATCAGGTAGCCTTTTAGGATGCCATTATTAGAGTGGATGTAGGGAGAACAGAGGATGTTGTGTACCTTGACTTTAGCAAGACGTCTGAGACTGTCTCCCACAATATTCTTGTAGGTAAGCTTGGGAGGTGTGGGCTGGATGAGTGAACAGTGAGGTGGACTGAGAACTGTCTGACCAGAAGAGCTCAGATTGTTGTGATCAGTGGGGCAGAGTCTAGCTGGGGACCTGCTGCTACGAGTGTTCCCCGGGGGTCAGAAGTGGGTCTGATCTTGTTTAACTTATTCAGCAGTTAACTCAATGAAGGGATAGAGAGTGCCGTCAGCAAGTTTGTTGTTGATACAAAGCTGAGAGGAGTGGCTGCCACACCAGAAAGTTGGGTTGACATTCAACAAGACCTGGACAGAGGCTGGGCAGACAAGAACATGGTGAGATTCAACAAGCGCAACTGTAGAGTCCCACACCCAGGGAGAAATAACTGCATGCTTCAGTACAGGTTGGGGGCTGAGCTGCTTGACAGGAGTTCTGCAGAAAAGGACCTGGGTGTTCTGGTGAACAACAGCTTGACTGTGAGCCAGCAGCATGCCTTTGTGACCAAGAATGCCAGTGCTGTCCTGGGGTGCATTAAAGAGAGTATGGCCAGCAGGTAGAGGCTGGCCTTGACTCTGCCCTGGTGAGGCCACATCTGGAATACTGTGTCCAGTTCTGGGCTCCTCAGTTCAAAAAAGACAGAGAGACTCTGTCCCATAGAGACTCCAGTGAAAGGTGACAAAGATGTTGAGGGTCCTGGAGCATCTCCCTTATGAGGAAAGGCTGAGAGACCTGGGACTATTTAGCCTGGAGAAGTCTGAGAGGACATCCTGTCAATGCTTAAAAAATCTAAAGGGAAGTGTCAAGTGGATGGAGTCAGGCTCTTTTCAGTGGTGTTCAGTGACAGGATAAAGAGCAATGGGCAGAAATGGGAACATGGGAAGTTTCATATTAATGCCATGAAGAACTTCTTCAGTGTCAGAGTGACAGAGCACTGGAACACGCTGCCCAGAGATGTTGTGGAGTCACTTCTGGAGATATTCAGAACTTGCCAGGATGCTTTAGCAAGGTGTTGGACTTGATGACATCCAGAGGTCCCTTACAACACCTGTGATTCTGTGATTATGTGCAAGAAGAAACAGTATGCAAAACCACAAAGATTGTATAGTAAAAATTTGTGTGGGAGACACTATGGGATGCCTTCCTACTAAGGTAACAGAGCCATGTCAACCTGTCTGTAATTACCTCTGCTATGTACCACTCATTGTACCTAATAGTTTTGCATTATGTGTTATTTTCACATTTTTATTCCATTTTTATTTCCTCATGTGTCTTTTACCCATTGTTGCAAGGGAAATATATCATTTTTGTTCCCAATCTAATTCTCAATCATACAGCCATATTAATAAATGTTTTGAGAAGTGGGTATATGTGGGTTTGTCCTCCAAGTGTAGCAGCATATGGTGACCTAGGGCACCCAAAAAGCAATGGGAAACAAATCTCCTCCTCCAGACCTACTGGCACCCTTGAGGTCTCCAAGCACAAGATAAGAACAAACCATAAGCCCATGAAGTGAGCAAATATCTTTTTAGTGTTTAGTAAAATTAACAGTCATCTTGGTATATATAGCAAATGACAAGTCAGTGGAGATTTGCACATTGACCTTAAATGGGTTAATCTTTAAATTCACTCTGGGCTGAATTTGAATGGCCACATCAGAAAAATACAGCTTAAAAATGAAGTGCTTGTGATAGGAAACACCATTGTGACAGGCAGATGGAGCTGATCACAGAACAGTAGTTTAATGAGGTGATACCACATGATCACCATATACCTCACCATCATGTCAAACATTTGACCCAAATATTTTGCCACGACTGTGTTTATAGAATAGTTTGGTTACAGTCAGTGACAGATCTGAGTCCAGTATAAATGATGACCTTCAAAGATGTTACTTATCAATGGGTTAGCAATGAACACAGAGCAGCCCAGCTATATCTCCAGCCCGTTTCCCTCCACATCTGGATATCTCACACTCCTTAAAACAACCCAAACGTGTAGCATGCACTGTTGACTTTTTCTGTAAGCAGAAGTTTTGAGATGAATGAGGATTTAGCACCATAGAACTAAGTTAATCTTCCTGGATTGGGAATTGACACAGTTTCTGATTTTGCTATCTCTGCAATAAAACCAGGATATGTTTCCTTGCGCAGCAGCTGCAGAGAGAAAGTTGAGGGACTAAGCCACTATTCTCAATTTAGCAATTATATTCTGTACAAACTCAGAGAAACCTTTTTACCTGTGGTTTACTTTCCTGCCTGCAGGGCAGAGACATACTGATCTGTTTATTGAAAGTATTAAGCACATAACCTTTTTTGAATAGAGATAATGAAAGTGAAAAATTTTTATTCTGATTAAGTCTGGCATTTTTCAAACAATAAGGAATAAAAAGTGCAAATGTTAAGAGGGAAAGACCCCATGGAAAAGGAATGGGGAGCTACAGAAGTCCCATGCTGAGCTATGTGCTGAAGAGACTGCACTGCCTTGGCTGACGCCGGTGAGCTGGGCAGCCTGCACTGGCAGGTATCCACTGAAGTGAGTTGCTCTGCAGTCCCCAATAGGCATTTCAAGGAGAAAGTGGCTAGGTTTTGGCTGGGACTTCAAGACCTTCCCAAGTTTTTAAAAACACATTTTCTTTTTGAAAGAAAGGCCAATTTCAAACTCAAAGCATCTTATGAGATGCGCCTGGCATGTCTTTCTTGAGCACAGCCAGATATCAAGGACCTGCAATGCTTATCCAGAACAAAAGAGCCCCAAATGACGTGGGTGTCACACCAGATGGTTCCGCAGCAGCACTGGTCTCTGGGCAGCTGTGTAACTGGGTGAGGGGCAGTGAGTGCTGAAGGAGTGATCCTGACCCCAACTTGCTCCCAGGAATTCTCAGCTGGAGTAAGGGCAGCTTTCTTATCCTCCTTGCTAAATAAATACAGAGAAAATAACAGAAAAATCAAAGTCTCCTGCTATCTTTTTTTTTTTTTTTAATCTGCATAAATCCACTTACAGCAACAGAAATTTACTTCAAAGGAAGTTCGCTTATATGTTAAAAAACAAAAACAACTTGTAAACCTGCATGACCAAGCACCATCTGGCAACTCTTGTCATAACAGAACTATTGTTTGTTTAGGTAGATTTCTTTGAGAGTTTTAATTACTCACTAGGGAGCAGCACCCTGCAAAGAAATCCCCTGACCTCAACCCCTGCAGATGTGAGCTTCTTTTTGGCTGCATTGAGAAAAATGTCTACTACAAAAGAAGCAGATACGTTCTCAGTGTTTTAAAATAGTTATTAATCCAGCAAAAAAAAACTTTTTACGTCGTTCCTTAATTTCATGGTTTATACTTGGCTGAGAAGGAAATATAATCTTTTTACATTTCAGCTCCTTCATTTTTAAGCTTGGCCAGGAGCGTGGCTCACCTATGCCCCCAACACATGAAGGAACTGGTACTTAGTAGGATTTACACCTGAATCTTCCACTATAAAATCTAATGCTGTGGATCAATTTTTATCTTGTTTAACCCACAAAGGCAGAAAGACTTTAAGTATAGGTAATGTACACTATGTCAGAAATAAGGTGAATTATTATCTGCAAAAGACAGATTTTGTGGTACAATTCCATCGGTACAAGTGGTACAATTCCACTGGTACAAGTAACAGTACTCCAGTTGTATTGCTTCAGGTTGTTGTATGTGAGCAATACCTACTGGAAAACATGCTGCTCCTTACTGGAAAGTCTTTGATATTGATTTTAATATTACAGTCACAGAGAAAAATAAATGATGATGTTAATATTTAATCTCCCATTTTCTGCCTCAGGGTTGAGTTTAAGGTTATATGAAAATTTGGGCATGAATACTGAACACACTATTGGTCAAGCACATAAGAAGGCCTGGTTGCATGTACTGGATTGGTCCCCTGCTTTTTCTATATCTCCTGGAGGTCTCTAAGTTCAAACAAACAGAAGCAGTGTTTAGCTTTGCAACATGTTCACAGCATCTCACCCAACAGATTATTGTACTCCTTCACCTCTCTTACTAAACATGAAGAACAGAGAGCCTCTTTTGTCAGCTGAAAGCAAGCAGGCACACATCTTCAGTGCCTACATCTGCCTTGTTCTCAGGACCACTGTCGTCCTAGCCTGGCCCAGGCCAGTACTGGTCCCAAGACCTGCTAAGGTTTCTAATAAACTTCATTATCAGAGGGTATTTTTAAACCATGTTAGGACATTATTAGAGCTTTTGTTGATTTAGAGAATCCACACATCAAAGAGGCTTAGTGGGACATTTAATCCATGTCTTGGCCAACACATCACTGTCATTGACGGCATCCTTAAATGACCTGGAACATATTAGCATTCTGAGATAATGCGCCTCCCTGGCTCAGTGCCTAAGCATAAAGCAATCTGCAGTGAGGATTTATGACTTCCTTTTCATCTATTCTGCATCTCCTGTGTTAACTCTGTGTACACCACAGCCCTGTCCACCAGTTAACTTCTAGCCATGATCAAATAATCCAGCGTGATCAGAAGGAACATCAGATTGCAGCCAGCCATAATTTTTAGTAGTAATAACAGGCAGTAATTGTTGGCAGTGTAATATAAATAAAGGTAGTGGTAACAGTGGTTCAGTGTATCACACATTTTTTAATAAGAAGCATAGAATTAATATGAGCAGATTTTTGCTGAACAATGCACTTTTTATGCTTTGTTTGGAAGAAAACAGAAGTATGAATAAAAGATGCAAAAAATCTGCTTGTGCTGAACTCGTGTCACTAGAGGAATATATCACAGCAAATTATGATATTTCAAAGTTGTCATTATACCTAAAAGGAAGATCTGTTTGGGCTGTGTTGTTTGAGACTGATAGACTGGATACATGACTTTCAAGTCAGAGAAAGGAAAAGAAGAATTAAAACCCAATTTTGGGCCATGATAGGCAGAAGCAACTCCTCATAACCGAGTTATGCTATTTATTCAGTTCATAACTGTACTGAGGATTTTTTTGCATAGTTCTTATACACGTAAAAGTGCTTCAACACTTGTGCAAAAACCTCAAGGTCTAACCACTGATTTTTCTCACAAAGGTGTTAGGCAACTTGGGCAGCTTCTTCAGTTTTCCTTGGCATTGCAGGACTTTTTTGACCTTAGAGGTAACAAAAAATTATCTAGGTTCATCTCTGTCTCTAGCTGCCACCCCATAGAGTCTGTGTTTGAGATAGAAGAAGGTTCCTCCTCATGCTCCTTCAATCTTCCCTGCTAATCACATTGTATCACAAGAACCACATTAATCTCAAAACTGACCTTCTTCAAAACTTGTTTTACCAGCTGCTTCTAAATGCTTGTTTACTCACAGCTAGTGACACATTAGCCCATTTCCAGCCCTCTCTGTGCTCTCCCATTGCATATGCAGGCTGTCAGCTGGTTACACTATTGTACGCAGCAAATCCTTTAAAAAAGGCGCCCTCAAATTTCACATGTTCAGAGCTACTGAACTTATTTTTCACTTTTTTTTTTTTCTGAACAGTTATTAAAATTATTTAGTAGGTTCATTGTCTTCATAATTGCTCTTTTAAATATCTCAAAACCCACAAAAATATTTAAAATATCATTTTTTCTTAAATGAAGTAGTCTGCAATTTGAAAATCAGAACACGAACCATAGTGCTAGAGACTTCTATCAGAACAGCTTCATTCAGAAAATTAAAATATTGTCCTGATGTTTTTGTCATGTAAAAACTTATGACTACAAGAGCTTTCTCATAGTTTGTGCACATAAATTATTTCTGAGATGATAACTGAAAATTTCAACTTACTGTGTAAGCACATTACCAAGAAACAGTGAGAAAGTTATGCCAGATAATCTATAAATACGTTGCTGTCTCTTGAACATCCCATGGGTAAGATATCAACAAAGCAAAGACAGAAATTTAATGTTCTGCATAAGAGAATACTCATCATGCAATGATACTGCCTTCAGAAATACACAGGAAAGCACACCAACCTAAAGATTGTTGTTCTGCGTACACTTTCTGTACACCACTAGTCATAACCAAAGTAACGTTTTGTTCACTGGAAATTCTTTCGTATGCTGTGTTAACTCAGCTTTTTGCTATTTGTCCCCAACCTACTAGGAGTGTGAGAGCCTGCCTCCTAGTTAGGTAAACTGTCCCATCTGCAGTGGGTCTCATCCAATTGCAAATCCAGATCAAAACACTCCCTACAAATTTGAAACAGTTCACTGTTTCCCCTTAGTTTGTCAGTTGATTGTGACAAGTTTATGTTGTTCTTTCTCACTCTGGGGGTTCAAAACCAGTGGTAATGTAGAACACTAAAGCATGATTAACTTGTTAGTACTATTATATTTTTATTTTTATTTTGTATTAGACTGTGTGAAGCTTCAAACTGAAGTAAATAAGGACACTTGGGTGCAATGGCAAGATGTCGTGGCAGCACTCAGTCCCCTCTTCTAGAGAAACCTTTAGAGAAAACTCACTGTGAGTCCATGCTTCAAAGTGAGATGGCGCAGCTGTAAGGCTTGATTTTGTATTGACAGCGTTGTGGAGGATGAGTGTTTGGCTTGCATTAGGACCAGTGATGAAAAGTTACTGTAACTTCTTTTTAATTAGCTGACTTACAAGTAAAATGAACTAAAGCATGAGAAAATTAGATCTGCCTTTCCTTGCTCAGCCTCCCAGTAGGCTGTACCTGCTGCAGCAGTAAAAATGCCTCTTTTCCTGGCTGATGGCTTTAGAAAGAATAGAGAAAACAAAATTTTGAGAGCTCCACCTTTAAAATGAAACTGAGTGAAATTGGCCAAATAACAAAAAGGTGATGGGCAGAATTGCTGGTCAACTTGCAGGCATCCAAATCCTGTGGTTTTGGTGCTGGAGTCGTGTGTGGACCTATGTGCAATGTACTGAATATACCATCCCCAGGATGCTTACTGAACTGCTCATAATTTTGAAGATTCCTCCATGGAGACATATTTTTCTTCTTCCTGAAGTGGCTACAGCATGCAAGGCAAATCCCTGCCAAGTATTTTCTTCTTTGCCCAATTATGTATGAAATGTTACGTGTATCTCATAAAAACAATTCTTTTTACTCATAAATTCTGCCAGACATTTGTGAGCACTCTCATTCTCTGAGTTCTGGTCATCTAAATGCCCTGGACAGCCAGGGAGGCAGAGTGGGTGCAGTTTCTTCCTTTGCCAATAAAAAGCTGAGTGCAGAACAGTGCTGATTTTATTTTATTTTTTAATGTGTCTGTATGTGTGTGGTACATGCATTGGGAACATGCATTCTGTGACCTTCAGGAGAAATGCACTTCTTCCTAACAGCACTAACCTACCTGATAGGTGTCGTCCTATTTCGCAGGCAGGGAACTGAGGCATGCAGAAGCACCACAGGTCAATTGCTGTGAAATGAAGGATCCTGGTTGCATCCCAGTTTGGTACTGCACCTTTCCAGCTACCCATGCTGGAATGGTGCAGCCTTTCCAGCACCCTCTCTACCTATACTCATGCCCATTGCATTGTCTAAACTAAAGCTCTTGTAGTCATAACTAAGTCATAACTAAACTTAGCACAGAGACATAAAAGCTGTCTCTGTGCTTTTATATTAGTGAACCCGAGGACTTGGGTAAAGCCAGGCAAGCTGCTGCCCCAGGCTTACACATCGAACCCATCCTCACAGCTGGTAATATGGTAATTTTAACTGTCCAGTTCTCCCTTCTATTTGTACAATAAATTGCTGGGAGTAAAATGCCGTTTCTTGTAAAGAAAAGGAGATGGAGCTACTATAAAATACTATATGCATGGAATATATTCTTAGAAAACAGACAAAAAAACTGTAGCATCCTGGCACAAGGTTTCAGTTTGTGGGATTCTGCTGTTTGCGGCGTGATTCATTTGCTGTTCTTGGGTCTCAGAGTTTGAAATTGCTGGGCTGAGACCTCCTTACCTATATTGGTGAATGAACTCAGCCTGTGGGAAAGGGGAAAGCAGCAGGTGTCCCTGGACTGATTTTCACTTTGCACAGAGTGTGATGAAGAGGTTTTCGGCTCCCCAGGACAATCCCTTAATGTGGAACTGAGTCTGTGCTGGATCCCTGAGCAGCCACGTGGCATGAGAGCCAGCACGCAGGTTCTGCCACTCTCCCATAGGGACATAAGGAGGTGGTGGAGTCACTGTTCATGGAGGTGTTCGAGAAATGTTTAGATGTTGTACTAAGAGACATGGCTTAGCAGGAAATATTGGTGATAGGTGGACAGTTGGACTGAATGATCTTGGAGGTCTTTTCCAACCTTGGTGATTCTATGATACTATGAAAGGCAGTGCTGCAGTCTGGGGCCTGGTTCTGCCATCCGGCAGTAAGCATATCGCACCACTGTAACCCACCATTGGCTTCTAAGAGCTACTAATGCAAGGTGGCCACAGATTGCCCTGAAACGTAATCTGCTCAGGCCACAGGATCAATAGCCAATGTTTAAGAAGAGTGACCAGCAGTTTTTCCTGTGTGTAGAATTAACAGGTCTTTAAAATCTGATCTCTGACAGCATTTCAGGTCACTATGGAAACTCTAGCAAAATAAAAATCTGGTCTTTGGTAAAATTACAGTAATGTATTTTCTCAAGACTAAAACATATCAGAATTTAATTGAGTGGTATTTTTTTGTGTTCCAAGTGCTTTTAAGTCATTCCTCAAGAATATTTCGTAGGTCTGTTTTAATATTTCTTTCTCTCAAAGTATGTACACTGATTTATAGCAACAAAGTCACTGAGCTGGTCAAGCTGAGAATACAAAATACAACTCACTTGAAACGTTCTGACAGTAAAGATGTTTGTTCTGGCACATGCCCTGTACATATTCTGGAATGACTTACACAAGGATTTGTTGTAACTAATGCTTGAATTTGAATTAAATCTAACTATTGTTCTTGCATTTTTGCACAGTACTCCTAGGCAGATTAACCAAGCACTGATTATCTGGAATGACTGGCATAGACAAATTTACTGTTCTGATATTTGTGACATGTGAATCTGAGCATTCCTCTACTTGGTATTTATTCAACTGCATTCTTCTGTTATCAATTAATCTAAGATTTGTTCAAACTATATCCCCTACCTCATCTCAACAGACATTGCCCTTTTTCCTAAATGTATATTTTGCTCAGATTATATACATAGGAGATGACAGGTGACCTTAAACAGGGTTATCTTGTGGCATGTTTGTACACAGGCTCACACAAGAGACCTAAGGAAGTTTGCTTCTGTTAAGAATTTAAGAATAGTGATGTCATATAGGGTAAAGAATGATAGACTCTTGATTTTAAAGTAAAGGAACGGAAATCTGTAGTGTTGTACAAATGTAGCACAACATATGGAAAGTTTTACACCAAAGAGACCAAAATTTGGAAACGAAATTCAATCAGTGATTGTGCTGCTTGTTTGGAGGATCAGACCATTAATGTATAAAATTCTATATCTGAACATCGTCCAGAACTTCACTCAGTAGTGTTGCTACTGAAAAAATTCCATGCAACTATGTTACTATAGATTTATTTCTATTTTTTTGGCCATATTAATCTGCTACAACTGAAATTGAATTGTCACAGTACAGCAAATGTAACAATTTTTTTTTAATATTTCAATTATATTGGAACACTACTAAGAAAAGTTACTAACGTTTTTAATTACGCACGATTGTCAGAAGAAACTCATATTGGTATTGGAACATAAATTTAAAGAGCAGAAGGAGAGAAAGGTAGAAAGGACAGAAACAGGTTTGCCTGGATGCATTCAGAAGCTTGCCTTCAGTTTCCCACACTTCCATATCATTGAAATTTTGATGGTGTCTAGGAATTGAGAGGGAGGTATCTCTGCCTATAGAGGAAGGTATCCCTGCCTATAGCAGGGGTTGGAACTAGATGATCTTAAAGGTCCCTTAGAACCCTAACCATTCTATGACTCTCTGATTCTATGAATTTATTAAATAATATAATGTATTATGCTATATAAAATGATATAAAATAATCGTGGAGAAAGCAATAACAGTTTGGTTTTTTTCCCAAAAAGTATCCGTTGCTGCTAAGTCACAAATAAAATGAACATGATCAACTCACATGGCCATCAGTGGGAGGTGTATCTCAAGCTGGTCTCTGAAGGATTGAGCCCAGACTAATATTTAAAATGTTTAGTTCAAGTGTTTCTCAAGTACTGCCTGATCAGAGTCCTCAGTAACTATTTTTCAAGAGAAAATGTCTTTTAATGTTGGAAAAGAGAGGCTAAGGGCTGGGTCACGCAGAAAAAGGACTGTTTCCAGAAGAACTGGGCAAGAATCAGGTCTGCTTGAAAAACACTTCCTTCAGAACTGTTACAGGGGAAAGGAATTTGAGATCCAGCTCCTACTGGACATCAGCAAATATGCGTCTTCCAAAATTGTTTCCCTTTCTTCTTCTCTTTGTCTTTATACTATTTTCTTATACGTCCGTAACTAAGAGATTGGCTTTGTCTACTTGACTGAATTTGAGTTGTCTGTCTTCATGCATTTGTCAACCTTCATGCATAAAAATGAAAATTGCATTTATAAGCTGGCCTTCGTTATAACAATATCCTGTTATTTAGAATACCACGAAACATCAGAATGGTCTGATCTGTTTTGAAATGAAATATATAAGTGTGATATTTGAGGGCTACTGGGAAAATAGTCAAAGGAATTTTCCATACCTCTTTGCAAAGGTCTCTCTGTGTCAAGGTTGTCTGCCTTGCAGCTTTACAAGGTATGTGCAGTGTCAAGCACAAGGATGGGAGTTGGGGATTACAGACTGAATATTTCTGAGGAAAAGCAGCCAAGAAAAGAAAAAGGAAAGATTTTTGATTATATATATTTTTTCTACAGAAGCCTGACATTGCAGCAAATAGAAGACTTGGTTCTCCTTCCATCTCCATAACACTTTTGTAGATTAGCCAAATCACTGTTCTTAAGAGTGAGTATTAATTTAGAAATTCATCCTGATACTCTATTTTATATACTGCCTTATGTCTCCTGGAATTTCTTCCGTGATCCACATTGTTCTCTCATTTGTTTACACGGTTGTTCAACCAAAAAACAAAAAAACAAAAACCAAACAAACAAAAAAACAAACAGGCCCACAAGACTTGCAGTTAAAGATTATGGTTTCAAGAAACCTGCAAGTGGCAATGCAATTGTTGCAAAATCAAAGTTGCGTTTCCTTAGTTTCTGCAAGAACCTAGGCATTACAGCATTTTGCAAGACTTCTTCAGCTCTTGCCAGTGCTAATTCATCTCGGTCCTACCAGCAGTAACTTTGGTTACTTGCTTTTACTGAAGCAGGGGTAGGCCATAAGTGCCCAGAAAGCTCTGATACATTAAGCTATGAATACAAGTAGTTTAGTAAGAGGACAGTTTCCCAGACCTTGAAGAGTGGACAGACTGGAATGTAATTTATAAGACCTTGCTGTGTTCTTGTTATTAATTCCTTCTGCCCTTTTCAGAAAACATACATTTCATTTCCGATCTCAATAGATAACTTGATCTTTTCCTCTTGTTTCTGGGTCAGAGGCACCCTTAATAGCAGGAAGGATGCTCATCCAAAGTCTTTTCTGTCGACCTCACTGAAATGTTAACAATTATCATGGTTGCAGGGAGGCACCTCCCGCGGATGAGATTTGCAGCTGTAAACCTTATCTAAACTTAGATGCAAGGGTCAGTGCTCCTCAAACAATATCCTGTTATTTAGAATACCACGAAACAGAAGACAAAGATTTCAATTTCCTCTCATCTCAAACTGGAGGACTTGTGTCTCCCACCTCTTTCTCCTGTCTCCCATTTGGACTGATTAGAAAGTATTAACAGTGGACAGACAGAATCTCAGCCTCCCTCTTAATCTCCCTTAGGAAATAGTTATTTATTCCATCAATGGTCAAGTGATTGTAGTGTGCGTATCACCACTCTTCATGTGCGGCTGCCTGGTGTGTGTGAGAAAGAAAATTATGCCGAAATTTCACCTAGAATCTAGCTTGAGCAGTTTCAGGTAGCTGGATGATAACTAATTGGAGAAAATGAGATGCTGAAGTTCAGATTTTAGAGCATGACTTCTGGGGGTGAAGAAAGAGGAGTAACGTAGTTTACACAAATATTTATTTACTTTGAATTTCATTCTTTAACATATGTATTGTGTTACTGGACTGTGTTACCCAGAAGGAAATCCCAAACCAGAACCATTCCACAGCATTTTTCTTTTCCAAAAATTAAGACAGTAAACCATGTGAAAGGCCAAACTGTTGCCCACTATGGTACTTTCATGAGCAGGGTTAAGGCACTGCAAGGCATATGAAGTGGCACGACATGGAGGAAGGATTCAGTTTCCCCACCCTACACTAATTAATTACTTACACACTTATTCCTTAATTATCTCCAGTCTATTTTTTTTTTTTTTTTAAACTCAAAACCTGTTTACTAAATCAAGCTGACTCTCTGGAGTGCTCTGTAAATTGAGATTACTACAGCACATTCTATTCTGTTCTGAGGTCTATTATCCTAGCATGTTACAGTAGCCATATGAGGGAAGGAAGCAATTTTCCCTAAGAACCAACCTGGGATGAAAAGTTCTCCATTCTTAGCAAACTGACTAAAGATGGGACTGAGAATCAGACCTCAGCACCAGCTCACCACCTCAGCCTTATCTGCGCTTACCTCCTGCGCACCTGTAGGTTCTGAGAATGATTCTGAAGAAGGAATTACGTCTGGACTCCTGAGTTTTGTAGAAAATGAAAGGAGATATGAAAGGTCTGTTTGCTTTACTTTTGTGTTATAGTTTCCTCATATCATTGGGAATTTTTATTTTTTTCTGTTATGCAAGTACATAATGGGTTCATTGCTGGGTCTGGTCTTGTTCAACATCTTCATCAACAACTTGGATGAAGGGATAAAGTCAATCCTCAGTGAGTTTGATGATTATATAAAGCTGGGAGGAGTGACTGATACACTGAAAGTTTGTACTCCCATTCAACAAGGTCTGGACAGATTGGAGAGGTGGGCAGGGAGGAATCTGATGAGGTGTAACAAGAACAAATGTAGAGTTTTGCACCTGAGGAGGAATAACTGCATACATTAGTACAGGTTAAGGGATGACCTGCTGGAAAGGAGCTCTGTAGAGAATGACCTATGGGTCCTGGTTAGCAACGAGTTGACCATGAGCCAGCAGTGTGTGGCCAAGAAGGCCAATGGAGTGCATTAAAAGGAGTGCGGCCAGCAGGTCAAGGGAGATGATCCTGCCTCTCTACTCTGCCTTAGTAAGGTCACATTTAGACTAGTGTGTCCAGTTATGGGCTCTCCAGTTCAGAAAGACAGGGACCTCGTAGAATGAGTTCAGTGGAGGGACAAAGATGATAAAGGACCTGGAGTATCTCCCGTATGAGGAAAGGCTGAGTAACTTTGGTCTGTTCAGCCTTAGGAAAAGAATACTGAGAACGGATTTGATAAATGTTTATAAATATCAAAAGGGAGGTTGGAAGCAAAAGGGTGAGGCCAGGCTCTTCTCAGTAGTGTGTAGCAATAGAACAAGGAGTAATGGCCTAAAATTTGTAAATAGGAAGTTCCATACTAATATGTGGAAGAACTTCTTTATGGTAAGGATGATGGAGCACTGGAACAGGTTGCCCAGAGGCTGTGAAGTCTCCTTGTATGGAGATATGCAGAACTTGTCTGGACTCCTACTTGTGTGACCAATTGTAGAGAACCTGCTTTAGCCAGGGGATTGGACTCAATGATATCTTGAGGTCTCTTCCAACACCTGTGATTCTGCAATTCTGTGATAATCTTCACCTAATAGAACAATGCTAAATATACTAGAGTGTGTAATATATTATTAAAAATTCCTCTGGCAATCTTCAACAATATCCAGACAAAAGTCACTGGCAGAGTCTAATTTTCAAGTCTAAGTTAAAGCTACTGGTCAGAATGCAGTGATTTTGGTTTTTTCTGCATAGGCATGAGATCAGCTCATTGCCATATGTAACACCTCCTGAAGTAAAAAAGAACAGTATCTTCTTTTGTATTCTACTAAATAATAAAACAGTGCATAGCCTGAGAAGATCATAGCTGTTCTGACTTCCTAGCCATGGCTTTACATAGTAAATTAAACAGTTATAACACTAAATTTTTCTTCCCTATTCCATATGGAAGAGTCAATACATTGGAGGGAAGGGAAGCCAACCAGAGGGACCTGGACAGGCTGAAGAAGTGGGCCCATGAGAACCTAATGAGGTTCAACAAGGCCGAGTGCAAGGTGCTGCACTTGGGCCAGGGCAATCCCAGGTATTTATAAAAACTGGGGGAAGATCTCTTTGAGAGCAGCCCTGCAGAGAAGGACTTGTGGGTCCTGGTGGATGAGAAGCTGGACATGAGCCAGCAGTGTGTGCTTGCAGCCTGGAAGGCCAGCTGTGTCCAGGGCTGCATTAAAAGAGAAGTGGCCAGCAGGGAGAGGGAGGTGATTGTCCCCCTCTACTTGGCTCTTGTGAGGCCCCATCTGGAGTACTGCGTCCAGGCCTGGGGCCCCCAGCACAAGAAGGAAACGGAGCTCTTTGAACGGGTCCAGAGGAGGGCCACTAAGATGATCACTTGGCATTGGTGAAGCCTCACCTCGAGTACTGTGTTCAGTTTTGGGCACTTCAGTACAGAAAGGACATTGAGGTGCTGTGGATCAGGTCCAAAGAAGGGCAACAAGGCTTGTGAAGGGCTTGGAGAATATGCCCTATGAGGTGAGACTGAAGGAACTGGGGCTGTTTAGTCTGGGGAGAAGGAGGCTGGGGGGAGACCTTATTTCTCTCTTCCAATATCTGAAAGGTGCTTACAGCAAGAGTAAGCTTCTCACTGGTGACAGGTGACAGGACTAGGGGAAATGGCCTCAAGTTGCGCCAGGGTAAGTTTAGGTTGGATATCAGGAAACACTTCTTTACAGAAAGGGTTGTTAAGCACTGGAATAGGCTCCCCAGGGAGGTGGTTGAGTCACCATCCCTGGATGTGTTTAAAAACCATTTGGATGTGGTGCTCAGGGACATGATCTAGCGGAGGGTTGTTAGAGTTAGGGTAGTATGGTTAGGTCATGGTTGGACTCGATGATCTTTAAGGTCTTTTCCAACATGAGTGATTCTGTGATTCTGTGATTCTATGATTCTATGATTCTATGATCAGAGGGCTGGAGCACCTCTCCTATGAAGAAAGGTTGAGGGAACTGGGTTAGTTTAGCTTGGAGAAGAGAAGGCTCCAGGGAAACCTCACTGTGGCCTTCCAGTACTTGAAGGCAGCATATAAACAGGAGGGGGAATGGCTGTTTACAATGGTGGATAGTGATAGGACAAGGGGAATGGTTTTAAACTAAGACAGCTGTAGTTTAGGTTAAATATTAGAAGGAAGTTTTTCACTCAGAGGGTGGTGACGCACTGGAACAGGTTGCCCAAGGAGCTTGTGGATGCCCCATCCCTGGAGGCATTCAAGGCCAGGCTGGATGTGGCTCTGGGCAGCCTGGTCTAGTGGTTGGCAACCCTGCACATAGCAGGGGGCTTAAAACTAGATGATCATTCTGATCCTTTTCAACCCAGGCCATTCTATAATTCTATGATTCTATGATTCTATGATTCTATGATATTATACTTATAGTCTGTATAAAATAACTATGAAAACAAATACCCTGTCTTCTTTCCTGACCACAATAATAAAAAATAATATTCTTACCTGGTTTTAATCTTAGATCAATCACAGTCAGCTTGGGAATTTTGTTTCTAAATAGAATGGTACAGTCCTGTCTAGTCTTCTGCTTTCAGCATTACTGAAATACTACTTCTGAGAGCAATGTAAAATTTTACCCTTAACAATTGTTCTTTATAAAGACTAGCTTCAAAGGAAAAATGAACAGGGTTTTCAGCTTCCCATATTTCAAGGTTTTATTATAGAATCATGGAATCGTCTGTGTTGGAAGGGACCTTTAAAGGGCATCTAGTCCAACTCCTGCAATGAACAGAGCCACCTACAGCTAGATCAGGTTGCTCAGAACCTTGTTGACCCTAAAAGTCTTCAGGGACAGGGCACCCACCACATTTCTGGGCAATCTGTTCCAGTGCCTCATCACTCTTACTGTGAAAAAAATTTCCTTATATCCAATCTGATTGGATATAAGGTTGGAAGGGACCTTAAAGATCATCCAGTTCCAACTCTCCTGCTATGGGCAGGGTTGTCAACCACTAGGTCTGTTTGCCCAAGGCTCCATTCAATCTGGCCTTGAATTCCTCTAGGTATGGGGCCTCCACAGCTTCTCTTGCCAATTTGTTCCATTGCCTCAGCATGCTCTGAGTAAAGAATTTCCTCCTACGATCTAACCTAAATCTCCCCTCTTTTAGGTTGAAATCATTTTCCTTTTCCTATCACAACAGACTCTGCTAGAGAGTCTGTCCCCTTCTTTCTTATAGCCCCCTTCAGATATTGACATGCTGCTACCAGGTGTCACCTTGGAACCTTCTCTTCTCTGGGCTGAACAGCTCCAGCTCTCTCAGCCTGTCCTCGTAGGGATGGTGTTCCATCCCCCAGATCATTTTTGTGGCCTTCCTCTGAACATGCTCCAACAGGTCGATGTATCTCCTGTACTGGGGACTTCACATCTGGACGCAGTACTGCAAATGAGAGAGCATGTTCCTGTCTTATGTCCAGCTTGCCATCCACCAGTACCCCAAATCCTATTCGGCAGGGCTGTGCTCTATCCTTTTGTCCCTCAACTTGTACTGATAGTGCTGTGTCCCAGCTGCAAGACCTTGCACTTGGCTTTGCTGAACCTCATGAGGTTCTATGTCTCTCTGGATGGCAACCTATCCCTCAGGTATGTCAACCACACCACACAGTTATACACTGTTTTGTGTAATATTATAACTTTCCAAACTGATGACTGCCCTCTCAGCAAATACAAAAATAAAGAAAGTAAGCATAGAATCTAAAAATTATGGTCCCATCATACCAAGTAATGGATAGGAACATAAATGGAAATAGACTGTCACTGTCTGAACAGAAGACAAAAAAAAATGGGAGAGAGGTAGGACAACACAGAGAAATGAAGCAGGTTGCCCATGGCATCAATTAATAAATAGAATTTTTGTCTTCAACACCCACTTGCCAAAATGACTCTTGTAAAAAATCAATTTTTGCATCTTTCTTAATTAGGCTGGATTCCTAGATCATTTTGTACAAAACAAGTTCCAGAGTGGTAATGCAATTACAATGCATCAAAAATAGTACTGAAAAATGGAAAATAGAGGCAAAGATAGTAAAGGAGTATATTTTATGAGAAATAATAATGAAAAATATTAATAAGAGACAAAATTATGGGGAAAAGATTTGCTTTGGCACAGGACCTGCTGAATAGCAGGAGCATTTTCACTCTTAAGTCTGAATAAAGAACCAATGACAAGGTGATTTCAAGATCACTATAGCTTGGCAGCAAGGTCAATAAAATTATTTCCAACAACTAGCCTTGAGACTTGAGGCAGGAGACACATTTGGATATTTGAAAGTCCGAAACATTCAAGTGCTGTACGCGACTGACTCTTCTTTCTGACACGCTTCTGCAAAGCCAGATAAACCTTCTCAAGATCAGAATCAGGACAGAAGATTGAGGATCACCAGCAGCTGTCTTTGAAAGAACACAGAATTTGGCCGTCTTTATTTTATTACCTTTCACCATGTCTGATTCAGTGACCTGCAAGGTCTGATTGCTTTAATTATAAGTGTGTAAAACATTTTCTGAGCAGTTGTCTCACTCGTTCATCATTGTGTGAAAAGGGCTACTGAGATTAAATAATAGCTATATTTCAACTCTAGTACATACTACTGACTAGTACCTCAAATGTTACAACAGGTTAAGCTACTCAGAGTGTCTGGACTTGCTACGGTTTTTTTTGTCTTCCTTCAGACCTCCAGTTTTACTGTCAATTTCCCAGTTTGCAAAAGGCAATCAAATGCTAAGGGTGACAGAGCAATGGAACAGGTTGCCAAAGAGAGGTTGTGGGATCTCCTTCTGTAGAGATATTCAAGACTCACCTGGATGCCTACTTGTGGCAACTATTGTAAGGAATCTGGTTTAGCAGGGGGATTGGACTCAGTGATGTCATGAGGTCCTTTCCAACCCCTGCAATTCTGTGATTCTGTGAAACTGTATGTAAGACACTAATGACATGTCTGCAGGCCTAATATTGTTGTCTCCAGAAATACTGGAACTCAGTTCATTAATGAACAAACATTCAGTACAATCAGTAGTTAAGCTCTATTAGTTTTTCTCACACTACCCCTCTTTTTTTTCTTTAAAACATAACAGATTTTCTCTTTGCTCTCGACCTTGAATACAACTGACATTGTTTGGCTAATATTTAAAAAATGAGACAATATGTAGACATTCTGCATAAAACTTCAGCCTAATGTTATATTTTGGCAAAGGTATAAGCAATTGAAATCTAGCTCATGTAATTGAAGATGTTCTGCAATATTAATGATGCATGATGCTACAAACCTTGTGTATGTTAACTGAGACAATATATCTGAGAAATTACATTCTGAAGTAATTGTATTCTGTGTAATGTTTATTCTCATTTTGTATCATTGCTGGCTTATTTGATGTTCAAATTTAATTCATTTTTATGATCCTGCGTTCACTTCCTTTCATTAGAGGGCAAATTACTGCATGGATTATCTGATAGCTGATTAAATGAAGGTGTACACTGGAAGCCTGTGTTGTCACTATATACTTAGGTTTCACAGCTGTAGATTACATAGAATAATAGAATCATAGAATCATAGAATCATAGAATCATAGAATGGCTTGGTTTGGGAGGGACCTCAAGGATCATCAAGCTCCAACCTCCCTGCCACAGGCAGGGCTGCCAACCTCCATATCTTATACTAGACCATGTTATGTTCTGCTCCCATATGGTATACCTGAGCCAACTTGTACTGTCAGAATAAGCAAACCATTGAGTGCTTTTGGCATTTTTGTCATGTCTGGTTGCTAATTCACATAATAATATTGCTGCTAGGGGCTGTCTACTGTACTTACTGAATGTATCTATAGAGCAGTATTTGTTACATTTGATTGTTCTGGGAGAATATAATACGTTCAGGTTAGTTTACTATACACAGTGTATGCTTGATAGGTTCTGCATAATTTTGTCAAATATTCCAACTGACACACAAATGTATCAGTGTGTTTGTATCAAATCACCCAGAAATACTGCAGTCCTCTTCTGCATTTTATCTGTATATTCAAATCCAGCGCTCACCAGGAATCATGGACAAAAAAATCTGAAAATATTTCAGAACTCTGTGAATGCTTATAAGATGACTTATGAATACCTTTCAAGAAAATTTTGCATGAACCTTCTTAGCCTCATTGTCTCCTGGGCTATACATCTGCAATACCAGTTGAGGGAAAGGGAAACTGGATTTTTCTTGTGCACTGGAGACTACTCTGTCCTTCCTGCATTTAACTGCATCTGAGAAGAAAAGGCCAGAGGGGTGTTGTGCTACAGCCTGGCAAACACTGAAGGATAAGGAGTTGTATACACAGAAAGCAGCAGAAAAGGCCTCTTATTTTATTTGCATTTTGGGAATTCTAGAATTAACAGATTAAAACAGAAAATGCAGTATGGTACAGCAGATAAGACAGTCAAGCAGAAATACAGAAGATCCAGGTTATAGCTGAGTTTTAACTACTGGACTGCTTTGTGACCTTGAGAAAATGGATTATTCTTTCTGTATTACCAGAGATAAAATCCTCAGAATCAGTGCTAATGTGTGGCCTCACATAACAGGCTCTTCATCTATCCTAAGTCTCTCAATGTGATTACAGTTCTGTTGCTAATAATCCTATAACTGTGCCTGGCCATAAACTCATCAGTCCAGCAGGGCTTCGTGATGTCTTGTGTCCTAAAACATGAAGTAATGAATATGCTTGATAAGGAACAACAGGTTATGCATTCCATTGAAACCTTCATTAGATTTTACATGTGCCACTTGTTCCAAAAATATGAAGATTTAAAAAGAAGGAGGAATAGAGACGTAAAATACCAAAGAGGAATCAATAGGAAATTTATGATTCAGTTGAGGTAGTATACATACATAACAAACCTCTGGTGAATTTTTGTTTGATTTCAGGTTGCGTGGCTTGGGTAGTTCATTTTACAATTATGTTTTTATAATGTGCTTCATCAGAAATCCTTAAGATGGGAAGCTCTATACGTGCAACAAAATTTAATTAACTTTACTTTCCTAATTAGGTGAAATAGCTTGACCATGAACAGTGATGTAACGTGATGACTTAGATGTAGAGTTTCAATATTTTTTAAAGCATAAGAAACATGCTCTCCCTCCACCCTTCATAAAAGACAAAATATATGCCAGTAAAGTTGTACACATGAGCAGGCAGTTGCAGAAAAATATCTACTCTGCTTCTATGCATTTCAGATAAGAGTATTTTAGTTAGGAATCAGGTTTCAGTTGTGTGAGCCTAAGGAAAATTATTAAAAACAGGAATGTTATAAAAAGATTCTTCAATTTTATACTGGTATTAAAAAAACCCAGCAACTATGACAGCATCTTTTCAACTGACAACTGCAAAAATGCTTGCTTCCAGAGTTTATTTAGTCTCCAAACTCAAGAGTAACAGTAGACATACTGTATGTCTACTGTATGGAAGCAATCTTGAAATGATCTGAACTTTTCGGAAGAAAGTCAGAAACCACAGCTGAACTGGTTACCTCTGGAAGACAGATATCTAAGAGGAATCTGATGTTAATCTTTTTTTTCTTTTTTTTTTTTTTCTTTTTTTTTTCCTGTGTGCTAAATTCTTTCAGTGGAAGAACTTTCTTTTCTCTGTGTTATCATATTTTTAAACTAAGCATGTAGAGAGTGGACCATGGGAAAGTGTGAAGAAAGGTCTTGGTATTAACAGAATACATTTCCTTGGGAAACTGGAAGAGATTTTTATTATTTTTCTTTTATTTACCTGCCTGGGTGGAACTGAAAATGGACAATACTGAACTGAATCAACTTTTAGAGAAGAATAGCCAACATATTTGTTTTTTTATTGAGGTGAATTATTCCTACATGGCTTTGGTCTGGTGGTTTACTGAACATCGAAGAATGAGCTTTTAAGTCTTTTTGTTTTACCCAAAGCCCATGTTCTAGTAACAGAGCCCACGCTATTAAGCATACTGTGACATCATGCAGTCATACCTCATTAGCTAAACAAATGATTCCAGTCCATTGCTTGTTTCCAGAAACAAATTAATTCATTTAGAGCTTAAGACATGACAGAAAGTGGGCCTTTCATTAAGTCCTTCCCAAGCAATGCTATTTTCCCGTATGACAACATCTTTTTTAATAATTATTTTCCAGCATAGTTTTTGTTGCATTGAATTCTACTATTCTAACTGCTAGCCATAGCCCACCGTTAGAATAACTGTCATTAAAAATAAGAAGTACTCAACAGAGCTTACACTGTGTAAGACTCAAAATGAATTTTTTCTTTTCTTCATTTTGTTATATATCTTTCATCCTTCCTCATCCTTTCTTAAAACAGTATACATTAGACAACAGATTCTGAAGATTGCCACCCACCTGCTTCCATCAGTAGGAAGGAAAGAAGCTTAAGCAAATGTGTGAACAGTTGAATTATGAGCAAAGATTTCAATTTGGTTGAAAGGATCAGAGTTATATGTGTGTTGTTACACTTATCATCACTCTGGGTATGACTTTCCCAGATCTGTGTGAACTAGTTGCTGCCAGCTGACTTAATGCTAAAAAATTCCAGGGATCCAGAATGAGATCATGGTAGCCATTGGAGAAGGAGTGGTGTTGTAAGACTCTTCAGGTAAACACGTATGTTGTGATTATTGTAAAAAATCATAAAGAGAGAAAAAAAAAGATGCTAATACCAAGGCACCTGATCTACTGAGTACATCATAAACCACGAAATCACAACACTACTCTACAATATTTCTAGTGGTGTTCATACTAAGTGACAGAATATTTCTATTTATTTTAAATGAGCTGTATCATTCCATAATGCATAATTGCACCCCCCAGACCGTAATGGACCCTCTCCCTTGCCGTAGTCAAGCAGATAGAGCCAACTTGAGAGGAGAGGAGGAATGGCAGCAGGTCCCAGCTTGACGACGCACACAACACCCATCCCGACCTACCTCAGTTCCCCAGATGCCTCTACGTAAAAGGTTTGAAGCCCTGAAACTGGAGGGTGAGGTGACTGAGGATGAGGTGGGAGGACTGCCTCCAAGCTTGTCTAAGGTGAGGTGGTCAGCTCCACACTTAAAGACTGCCTCCTGCAGTAAAGAAAGGAGGGTGATAGTCATAGGTGACTTCCTTCTGAGAGGAACAGAGGGCCCAATATGTCGGCCTGACCCTACCCGTAGAGAGGTGTGCTGCTACCCTGGGGCCCGGGTCAGGGATATTTCTAGAAAACTTCCCAGTCTGATCTGCCCCTCTGATTATTATCCTTTACTGCTAGTTCAGGCCGGCAGTGATGAGGTCACTGACAGAAGCCTGAGGACTATAAAAAATTATTTTAGGGGACTGGGGAGGTTAGTTGGTGGAGCAGGCATACAAGTAGTATCTGCCTGTATTCCTGCAGTGGCAGGGAAGGACACTGAGACGACCAGGAAAACCCATCTTATAAACACATGGCTGAGAGGTGCAAATGGTGCAAATGCAAGAATTTTGGGTTCTTTGATCATGGGGAGGTCTACTCAGCATCTGGCCTGAGGTCTGCCAATGGGTATCACCTGTCTCAAAGGGGGAAATGGATCCTTGCCCAGGAGCTGGCAGGACTTGTAGAGAGGGCTTTAAACTAGATATGAAGGGGGAAGGGGATAAAACCAGGCCCGCTAGAGATGAGCCTGGGGGAGCAGTAAATGGACTAGGGGTGAGGTGAGGAGCTCAGCTGAAGTGCATCTACACCAATGCACGCAGCATGGGCAACTAACAAGAAGAGTTGGAAGCCATTGTGCGGAAGGCAAGCTATGACCTAGTTGCCATTACAGAAACATGGTGGGACCGCTCCCATGACTGGAGTGCTGCAATGGATGGCTACAAACTCTTCAGGAAGGATAGGAAGGAAGAGTGGCATGGCTCTCTATGTTAGAGAGTGCTTTGATGTTACTGAGCTTGTGGCTGGGGATGATAAGGTTGAATCCCTATGGGTAAAGATCAGGAGAAGGGCTGACAAGGCAGACATCCTGGTGGGTGTCTGTTATAGACCGCCATACCAGGATGAAGAGACAGATGGGGTGTTCTACAAGCAGCTGGCAGAAGCTGCACGATCACCAGCCCTTGTCCTCATGGGGGACTTCAGCTTCCCCAACATATGCTGGGAATACAACACAGCACAGAAGAAGCAGTCTAGGAGGTCTCTGGAGTATATGGAGGATAACTTCCTGCTGCAGCTGGTGAGAGAGCCTACGAGAGGAGATGCCCCGCTAGACCTGCTGTTCACAAACAGAGAAGGTCTGGTGGGAGATGTGAAGGCTGGGGGCTGTCTTGGACAGAGTGATTATGAAATGGAAGAGTTCTCGATTCTTGGTGGAGCCAGGAGGGGGAACAGCAGAACTGCTACCTTGGACTTCCGGAGGGCGGACTTTGAATTGTTCAGAAGTTTAGTAGGGGGAGTCCCCTGGGATTCAGTCTTAGAGAGTAAAGGGGTCCAAGACAGCTGGTTGCTCTTCAAGAAGGAAGTCTTAAAGGCGCAGGAGCAGGCTGTCCCCCTGAGATGCAAAATGAGCCTGTGGGGAAGAAGACCAGCGTGGATGAATAGGGAGCTATTCTTGAGGCTCTAGGAGAAAAAGAGAATCCACCTCCTGTGGAAGAAGGAATGGGCAACTCAGAAACAATACAAAGAAGTTGTTAAGATGTGCAGAGAGAAAACCAGAAAGGCAAAAGCCCAGCTTGAACTCAACCTGGCTGCTGGGGTAAAAAGGAACAAGAAACTCTTTTACAAATATATCAACTGTAAGAGGAGGACCAAAGAGAATCTCCATTCTTTACTGGATGAGGCTGGGAATGTGACCACTGAGGATAAGGAAAAGGCAGAGGTTCTGAATGCCTTCTTTACGTCTGTCTATAAAAGTCAGACCAGTTATCCTCAGGGTACTCCACTCTCTGACCTGGTAGTCTTGGCTGGGGAGCAGACAAAACCCCCCATGATTCAGGAGGACACAGTTAGAGACCTACTACTCCAGCTGGACTGCCACAAGTCCATGGGGCCAGATGAGATTCACCTGAGAGTGCTGAGGGAATTGGCAGAGGTGATAGCCGAGCCGCTTTCCATCATCTGTCAGTGCTCCTTGTTGACTGGTGAGGTCTCAGAAGACCGGAGACTTGCCAACATGACTCCTATCTACAAGAAGGGTTCTAATCTGGAGGATCTGGGGAACTACAGGCCTTTTAGCCTGACCTTGGTGCCAGGGAAGGTTATGGAACAGATTGTCTTGAGGGAGATCATGCAGCATGTGCGGGACAACCGGGGGATCAGGCCTAGCCAGCATGGGTTCACGAAGGGCAGGTCCTGCTTGACTAACCTGATCTCCTTCTATGATCTAGTGACCCGTCTGGTGGAAGAGGGAAAGGCTGTTGATGTAGTCTACCTAGACTTCAGCAAAGCCTTTGACACTGTCTCCCACAGTATTCTCCTGCAGAAGCTGGCAGCCCGTGGCTTGGACAGGTACACTCTTGGCTGGGTAAGGAACTGGCTGGAGGGCAGGGCCCAGAGAGTGGTGGTGAATGGAGTTAAATACAGCTGGAAACCGGTCACGAGAGGTGTTCCCCAGGGGTCGGTGCTGGGGCCTGTCTTCTTCAGTATCTTTATTGATGACCTGGATGAGGGCATTGAGTGCACCCTCAGTAAGTTTGCAGATGACACGAAGTTGGCTGGAAGTGTCGATCTGCCTGGGGGTAGTGAGGCGCTACAGAGGGATCTGGACAGGCTGGATAGCTGGGCTGAAGCCAATGGGATGAAGCTCAACAAGACCAAATGCTGGGTCCTGCACTTTGGCCACAACAACAGGCAACACTACAGACTTGGGCAGAGTGGCTGGAAGACTGCGTAGACGAAATGGACCTGGGGGTATTGACTGATGCTCAGCTGAACATGAGCCAGCAGTGTGCCCAGGTGGCCAAGAAGGCCAATGGCATCCTGGCTTGCATCAGTTGCCAGCAGGAACAGGGAAGTAATTGTACCTCTGTACTCAGCACTGGTGAGGCCACACCTCGAGTACTGTGTCCAGTTTTGGGCCCTTCACTGCAAGAAAGGCATTGAGGCCCTGGAGCGTGTTCAAAGAAAGGCAACAAAGCTGGTGAGGGGTCTGGAGCACAAGTCTTATGAGGAGCGACTGAAGGTGCTGGGATTGTTCAGTCTGGAAAAGAGGAGGCTCAGGGGAGACCTTATTGCTCTCTATAACTACCTGAGGGGAGGTTGTAGTGAGCTGGGAGTCAGCCTCTTCTCTCGTGTGACTAGTGATAGGACTAGAGGGAATGGCTTCCAGCTGCGCCAGGGGAGATTCAGGCTGGACGTTAGGAAATACTACTTCTCTGAAAGAGTGGTCAGGCACTGGAATGGGCTGCCCAGGGAGGTGGTGGAGTCACTGACCCTGGAGGTGTTCAAGGAACATTTGGATGTTGTGTTGAGGGACATGGTTTAGTGAGAACTATTGGTGATCGGTGGATGGTTGGACTGGATGATCTTGTAGGTCTTTTCCAACATTGGTTATTTGGTGATTCTGTGATAATACCCTGGCGCTTTAAGTCAGTGAAAACAATGCAAACCAAGGTGGGAGGGAGGAGAAGAACAACCCAACAATCCTCTGATCTAATACTACATCAGTGTAACGTGAAAAATGGAAACATACTGTCCTAATGATTCTGGATATCCACTTAGTTTAATGAAAATGTCTCTAAATGGTCTGTTGTACTGCACTTATTGGCTGTACAGTGATTTACCCCTGTAGGAGACCTTGACCTTTCTTTTGCATTTTCAGAACTCAGCTGAGCAGACTTCAGAATATCTGAAAGATAGATAAGTTGTTTTGTAAAGTTTGCTTCCTTCTGCCTTGTCACTGGAAGGTAGATTTTCTGCATTTACATCAGCATTGTGCTTCAATGTGAATATCAAACCCATAACACAGTGGGACTACTAGTATAATTTTCCCCCTTTTCTGAAGCACAATAGTAATACCATTGTTGGTCACCTAATGTGAAGATCTGATTGGGAGCAGGTAGAAAACTTATTTATCTGTATATCTGAACATATTTCTTCTCAGTTTATAAGAGCAGTTGCTATCACCTACTTTAAACAATATGCAGTTTTATTAAGCTGTTTTGTGCAGCGAAGTTACCAAGATCCTCAACTCTTACTGGAACTGTACCAATATCAACCACTCATTAAGGTCCTGAATTTGTCTAGGCTGTCCAGAAGAAGAGCAGTCAAAATGTCACAGGTTATTGTTTAAACTTATTTTCTGCTAATCCTGTTTAAGGATTTGAGTCTGCTGGTATTTTGAAGGTCAAATGTATGTGGGGTTGTTTTTTTTTTTTTTTCCAGAAGCTCTGAAGGGAGTATCTCCAGATTTTCCTTCATCCAGTGACTTCAAACCACAAATCTTTCTTCCGTCCTTGAAAGTTTTTAGAAAACACCACATTTTATACTCCTGTCAATCTAAGTTAGCTATTGTGGTGTGCTACTTTGAGGTTAGATGATAAATATAGGCCACTTCTCTTAAATTAGATAGGGTCGTCTTTCTTCTCCGGTGATTTCCTTGCATAATAAAGCAGTTCCTTTTGAGATTCAGATCCCACCATAGGGTCACCTATGCTAGTTCTTTCCCAGGCAGAGTGAATAATCCCCTATACAACACACCCTATCTGGTATAAGTTTTCTCTCTGGACATCTTGCTTTACTGTTAATTTCTGATTTCAAACCTTTAATTTAATCAGCGCTGGCCTCCAGTTCCCTTATCTCATTTATTAGTGAATTGTCTTCTGAGGCTCCACTTCTCTTGAGAGGAAGTGCTGCTTCACTTTTCCGCTTTGTACAGACTGATTGTTTAGACTAAAGTTTATTTCCTTCACAAAGACGTTCCATTTTCTAACTCTACTTCTCTACCTTACTACTAATGGCAGCTTGTCATCACAAAACTGTTACCCCATAATTAGAACAAAACTGAATAGACAAGCAGATTTCACACAAAGAAAACTAACACTTATTATCACCGAGGCTGCTTATTGCAAGCCAATGCTTTTATGCTTTTTCTCAAATCAAGATTATAAACAAGGAAATACCATGTTTTCCTTGCTCCAAACTTAGAGTTCAGATTTAGCTTTTCACTGGCTCTGAGTAAATAATTTTAATCCATTTCTCTATAATTGTCATTCAAGGCTAATTGTACTCAATCAAAATCATTTTGTTTCCTTCAGTACCCTATTCTAGTTGTACCTTCAATCTGTTAAACCAAGTTGTTCCATCATAATACTTCATATCGTTAGCAAATTAATTGAATTACTTCTATTCTTTAGCTTCCCTAAAACATGTGAGTAAAACAAAATAGTTTTTGTTATGATCCCATTACAACCTGCTCCAAAAATATGCAGATAATCAGTTTTTCACTGCTGAACATAACTGATAAATAAACCATTCTGCCTCCATATGAAGGTCCCCTAATTATGCTGTCAAATGCCTTACAAGTAATTAGCCTTTCCTAACAGTGCTAAGAGCTGATAGAGGTCAAGTAGTGCATACCCATAGATATACTTTGGTCAGACACTTTTGAAGTATTGAAAAAAACCCTCAGCTTTCAGTTATTTCTGGCATGTTTTCATGGGACAATTCACAGCAGGTTCTGCATTAGGTGGTGTCTTAGATCCTTTCTTCCAGAGAAAAATACCTTCCCATCTCAATCCATCCTGCTTGGTTCAGTGTACATTGCACCTCTGATAGCCGTTTAAAATAGACAAAAGGATGTACTATTTTAAAATTATTTTTAAAGAATAATACACATATAGATCTTACGCAAATCTCATTGTTAAAGTCCTTTCTTAGAACAGTATGTTCTGCAGCTATGGCATGATCCTTGCTCTATTTCTTCTACACAGTTCTGGGCTTTAAGGAATAGTAAAAAAGTTTTTCATTCCATACTGTCCTTTTACCTATGCTATTACATATATCTGTGTATGTATGAATGTTTATATGCATACTCGTATGCATATGCAGTGTCTAAATTCTGAGTGATGTATAAACATTGCCAAGAAGATTACACACTGGTGACTCCTAAATAAAGTTATATCACCTCAGCACTTGTTCCTTAGTTATGCTTGTCCTTCTAAATAGGTGAATATTATAAATGAAAGATTTAGGTCTTTCTACTGCATCTTTAACACTCCTAAAAGGCTAAAGAAATTATGCCAACAAAGGAAACACTCACAGTGTTCATAACCTCTCAAGCATGGCAAGATTAGGAACAAAAGCTTTCAAGCAGCTCATCCTATGGAAGAAATCCAGTCTCGATATCAATCTTAAATATTTCCTGTTACTCCTGAGACGTTAAATGTTGCTGGAGGCCAATTGATTGGGTGCTTCACCACACAAAGATTTCCACTGGTCATAGTCAGGCATCCATTTTCAGATATTAACAGCCAAACACCAGCTTTGCAAATATCTTAAAGATTCAGGTTGAACGTTAGGAGAATCTTCTTCTCTGAGAGAGTGGTCAGGCGCTGGAACGGGTTGCCCATGGAGGTGGTGGAATCACAGTCCCTGAAGGTGTTCAAGAAGCGTTTACGTGTTGTACTGAAGGACGTGGTTTAGTGTGAAATATAGGTAACAGGTGAACAGTGGGGCTGGATGATCTTAGAGGTCTTTACCAACCTTGGTGATTCTATGATTCTTTGAACAAGACTGGATCTAGCACCAGGCCCTGAGGAATACCACTAGTTACAGGCCTCCAACTGGGCTCTTGACACTGATCACAAACCTATGAGCTCTGCCAGTCAGATAGTTCTCAATCCACTCCACTGACCGCTCATTTATCCCAAACTTACAAGGATGTTGTGGGATACAGTATCAAATGCCTTGCTGAAGTCAAGTACAAAACATCCACTGTTCTCCCTCTCCTCTACCCAGCCTGCGATGACATCATAGAAAGCTACATTATTGGTCAAGCATGATTTCCCCTTGGTGAATCTATGTTGACTACCCCTGATAATAATCTTCTCTTCCAATTGCTCGGAGATGGCACCCAGAAGAAATTGTTCCATCACTTTTCCAGACACAGAGGTGAGGCTGGCTGGCCTGTAGTTGCCCACTTCTTCCCCTTTTTGAAGACTGGTGTGATGTTGGCTAACAATCAGTCTTAAGGGACCTCTCCCATTCTGCAAGACCTCTCAAAGACAATAGAGAGTGGTTTGACAATCACTTCTGCCAGCTACCTCAGCACATAAGGGTGCATTCCATCAGGGTCCATGGATTTGTGTGTGCTGATTTTAGTTAAATTATCTCTGATCTTGCCCACCTCAAACAAGGTGATGTCTTCCACACCCCAGACTCTCCATCTTACCTCTAGGGTCTGGGATTCCCAAGGGGCCATGTTAGTAGCGAAGACTGAAGCATTCAGATGCCTCCTCAGTCCCCTGTTACCAGGGCATCCATTTCTTTAGTAATGGAACCACATTCTCTCTAATCCTCCTTTTACTATTAACACACTTAAAAAAGCTTTTGTTATCCTTGACCTGCTCTGCTAGATTTAATTCCAAGAGGGCCTTAACCTTCCTTGTTGTACCTCTACAGGCCCTGACAACATTCCTATATTCTTTCCTAATGGACAGGCCTTCTTTCCACATTCTGTGGACCTTCTTCTTCACTTTGAGTTTATTCATGATCTCTTTGCTCATCCATGCTGGTCTCCTGCCACCTTTCCCTGAATTCGTACTCTTAGAGATGCACTGATATTGAACTTGAAAGAACTGATGTTTACGTGTTGACCAGCTCCCTTACCTTTCAATGCTCTAACCCAACGGATACTTCCAAATAGGTCTTTGTAGAGATCAAAGCTATATCTCCTGAAGTCCAGGGCAGCAATCCTACTAATTGCTTTGCTTCTTCTACACAAGATCCTGCACTCCACCATCTCATGACCACTGCATCCCAAGCTGCCTGCGACCTTCACATCCCCAACCAGCCATTTCTTGTTAGTAAGGTCCAGCAGCACACCCCTTCTTGGTTGGGTCCTTCATCACCTGCATCAGAAAGTTATTTTCAACACATTGCAGAAACCTCCTGGACCATGCGTGCCTGACATTATTGCTTATCCAACAAATATCAAGATGATTGAAGTTCCCCATAAGAATCAGTGGCCAGGACCAAGAAGCTACTTCCAGGAGTTTGTAGAAGATCTCATTAACTTTCTCGTTCTGATTTAGTGGCCTGTAGTACACATTCACAACTGTGTCACCCATGTTAGCCTCTCACTGCTCTCTCATACAACAACTCTCTCAACAACTCCACCACCTTACCTTAATGGCCTGTCTTTCCTAAAAAAGACACAGCCATTCATGAATTCATGACAGCAGTCCAGTAATATGAGCCATCCCTCTAAGTCTCCATGATAGCAATGGTATCATGGCCCTGTGACTGCACACAGATCTCTGGTTCTTCCTATTTCCCATGCTGTATGCATCGGTATAGGGAAACAGGGATGCAGGAAGATTTCTTTTGTATCCTATCCTTTGTGAAGAGCTTATAGCCATCCATTGCAGCGCTCCAACTGTGGGAATGATCTCACCAGTAATGGCAACTATGTCATAGTTTGCCTGCTGCACAATGGCTTCCAGCTCCTCCCGTTAGTTGCCTATGCCACGTGCACTGGTGTAGATGCATTTCAGCTGAGCTGTTGACCTCACACCTACCCCTGATATTGTTCCCCCAAATACATCTTGACTGAGCCTCACTTTATCCCCTTTCCCCTTCATACCTAGTCTAAAGCCCTGTCAACGAGCTCTGCCAGCTCCTGGGCTAGGATTCATTTCTCTCTTTGAGACAAATGAGACCCATCTGCAACCATCAGGCCAGATGTCAAGTAAACTACCCCATGGTTGAAAAAGTTGAACTTCCTGCTGTGGCTTCAGCCTCTCAGCCAAGTATTTATCAGATGGGCTTTCCTGGACCTCTCAATACTCACCCTTGCCACATAAGGGATAGAGGAAAACACCACTTGTATACCCGTAATGTAACCACCAGTTACTCCTGTAATATATGACTGAACTGCAAAGTCCCATCCCTTCATTAATACAGGTTATGTAAATTTTTTTGTGTGTGTGTGAACATAGGTTTTTATACTCTTATGACAGCAACTTTAGTTGTAACAAACTCTTTTATGTACGTTATGAAAAATAACAGATTCTCAGCCTTGCCACTTCGAAGACCAACTGCTTTTGCTTTCTTCCTCCCCTCCATGACTATCACTGTTAGAAGCCACAAACAAGTATACAAGAATCATAGAATCCTTAGAGTTGGCAGGGACTTCTGAGGGTCGTCTAGTCCAACTCCCCTGCAATGAACAGGGACACCGCAGCTAGATCAGGTTGCCCAGGGCCTTATCTAGCCTCAACTTAAATGGCGGCTTCAGAATGAAACAGCTACAAATTTGTATATCTTTTTGATTACAAATGTCCCATAAGAATGCTTTGTTCCCATTCTGTAAATTGTGAACAGAAGCACAGTTGGTCCTGATGTCACTTGTTTAGAAAACAGACTAGAAACGTGGCAAAAGAACATCTTCTGCCATTGCCTTTTTAGTCTAGACTCTTCAAGCAAGGATCTGGCTTGTGCTTTCTCTTCTGTCATGCCCTACAGCACACTGAAGACTCTGCCACGACACAGGCTTACGTCCTAACAGCTTGGAACTGTCACAGACACCAAATGCAGTGTCAGTCTACCCTCGTGTCTTTTCTACAATGAGCAGCTAAGACATGGCAAATTGCAAAGACCTGCCAAGGCCAAGATACCACAGTCACTGAGTCATCTTCCCCTTTTGCTTCTTTTGATTTTAACATTGACCCACTGCAATAAGACTCAAAGTTCGTTCATCATCTTATGTAGTTATAAAGTTATATAATGGCAAAGTGGGATATATAAGGAATCCTTCACTCTGAAGAATTAAAGGACTCACAAAATGCATTCATCTGCTATTTCATCCTAGCATGAATGCATTTCATCTCACAGTCAACTGTGAAGTAAAGTAAGGTTTCCGCTCCTTCATGGTACAGAATTCTTCCCGAGCTTCTAGCATTAGGACTTTTTATTTCCTTAGAGGGTCAGCTGCTAGGAGAAGTAGACTAGTGCTTCTGCTTGATGTTTTACCCATTGCAAGACAGAAGGACACTTACATACTATTCCTCACATTATTCACACTTCAGTTTTGCTGAAAGAAGTCAATGTAGACTGAGCTTTTCTTGTCTGAGGAGGAGAAGGATGTTCCCCTTACAGACCCTACTCTCCTGTTGACCTGATTCCACTACTGTCTTCATCGTAAATTAGTCCTAAGAATGTCCAAAATGGAGTTGCTTTTTTAATAACAGTTAGCTTGGAAAGCCTTTTCCCAAAATTCCATTAACCTCTCATTACTAATATAAGTTCACAGTCAAAGATGGATATGGGTAGAGTGATGCAAAGCTTTAGGCTTTTCATGCCCTGCTTCATGCAGCCTTACCTACTGTAGTGCCACAGTCTGGGCATTGCCTTTGGGGTGACCCACTTCTCCAGTCTCCTGCAGAAAAGCTCTCCAAGGATTGGGCTGTGAAGATTATACCCTCATACACAGTGTTTTAAAAACGTGACTGAGTTATTCAGCATTTGTTAAAGGAGTTGAGTGAAGACTTCTCTCAGATGGAGCCTTCACATCCCCATGCAGCTATTAGAAGCATTTACACTATTACAAATGGAGGTTGGCATTAATCCCTAAGGAGCAAACAGAAGCAAGTTAATCAAGAGGCCTTGATTAACAAAGGAGAAGTGTTTTCCCTGAAGTAAGAAACTGCAATTGAAATTAATATTCCATTTGTGAGTCATACAGTATTCACAGATGATATTTAAATTTGAAGAAATATGCATTTGCCTTAATATATTCTATTATTTTGATGAAAACATAAGGTTCATATGTAAAATGCACTAAGAATGCAGGTACACATCTTCTAGCGGAGTTCTTCAGAAATGCCAATGTGCTGTTTTGAAAGCTAACCCACTTGCCTCTACTACACCGTGACATCTATAGGCATAGCGGTTTACAAGTAGTTAGAGCTAGAAAATAGAAAAAAAAATCCTGAAAAACCAGAAAAAAAAAAAAAAAAAAAAAAGGAATTTAAGATTTGTGGAGCACAGAACTCTTGTTTACTTTTTACTTTGTCACTTTGATAGTTTTGAAATAAATCTCTACTAAGTATTAAAAATAGAATTAAATTAATAGAAGCAACAAACATTATCTAGTGAAGTCAGTGAACTCAACTGATGGAAATCTCTGCGCATGGTGAAGTCACACATATGTACTGCATTTTCTCTTGAAAAAGATGCCACATTTCTTAACTCAGGATTTAGTTAGTTGAGGTGATATAAGGTTCTTCAAAATGGTGTACACTAATCCACACTAAGCCTGTAAACTACCTTGAGCATATGCCTTAGTCACAACAACTGGTGACCAATTTCTTTAATAGTTAGATCACATCCATACTGCTAAGAGCCTCAATCTTTTCTCAGTCCCTTGTGGTTAATTTGCAGCCATATTATATGCTTAACTTAATACTATTACAGGGGTTAGCGTAGGGGCCAGAACTCTCTCCAATGGTATTGGATTTTGCTACCAAAAAAAAAAAAAAAAAAGAATTACTTGTAAGTTGTCATGCACATTGCAAGAGCAAAATTAATAATCTCTTATTTTCCTCATCCTTGCAAAATGTTCCAACTACAACTTGCCTATACATTTTTATGTATGCTTGAAGTGCCTCTACAGGAGTCTTATCATAATAGCCAATAGAGCAACCAAATAACCACCATTCATAGCAATTACCCTCTGAACAACATGGCCTTGAATTCCTAACAACTAAGAGGAGCTCAGATGATGATTAGAAAAAGTAACTCATGTTTGCAGCATATAGCTGTGGACAAACCACTTCAATAAGAAGCAAAATGTTATGTTTGCTATTATATTATAATTCTAATATATTTTTTATATTTCATTGACACAGTGCCAGCCTGAAAACAGAACAGTTTTCAGATAGCCTATGTGAAGCAAATAGCTTTCTGCAGCCTCACCATTTCTGCACATGACTTTGCACAATACCTCAGCTGTTCATTACCCAACACAAAACATGCTATATATTGCAATATAACAGAGGCAGTGTTTGGGTTCTGAAGAGGTTCACTCCTGCAGTTGGCTCAACACTGTATATCTGTCTGGAAAAAGAATAACAACCTGAAACAAAAAGAGGAGAGTCTCACAGAGCTTGTATATCTGTTGTGAAATTCTGCATGTGCTTTTCCAGGGAGCAGGTGTTTCAAGTAAAAGTTATGGTGCAAAGAAAGGATGCAAACTATAAACAGTTCAGTTTTTCTTAATTCCTCCAAAACATTCAGTTTTTAAAGATGAATACCAAGATACTATGATACTGACTTAGTACACAGATGTTTTATTGCTAAAATGTCATGAAAAAGAGAGATCTGTGATAGGAATAGATAATAAAGGACAGTTCAGCTGGAAAGACAAAGTCAGAAAACTGTTAAAAAAAAACACAAAGAACCATAAATTCTAAACAGATGTTTACACAAAACTTGTATTTACACACCAGAAAATATATATAGACCTTTTACTAATAGCAGAACTTTGTTATATTATACAATAACCATGCATTTGCAAATGTACACAGAGAATAGAATATATGTATATTTCCATGCCACTGGCTTTCCTTTTTCCTCTGGGAGTAATAACCTACTTCAAGAACTGAATAGATTTTTGTTTCTTTTTCTAAAGATTTACCAGCAGACAGCTCCAAGTATGGAAACGGCCCAAGCAAGTAAAATGTTCCCTCAAACTCTCTGATGAATCACCAGTAGCTCATTTCACAAACATCACCCACTGATCTATGGATTAATTTTCCTTAAAAAGAACAATATTATTAGCTAATGCTCAGACTGCAAGTGTTTGCTTGAACTGTTTTACAAACTCATTGCTGTCTGCTTCTGACGATCACCACAGTCTCTCACTTCTGAATGAATCAGATGGCTTTAAGGCTTATGTAGAAGTCATAGATGGTGTCAGATGCTATCACAGTTTTTAAAATAGTGTTTTCTTGCAGAGATGCATAATTTTATATTCTGTAGCTACTAGCCGCATGTATTGTGAACTGCTTATCTTTGTAAAATAAACTAAATAAGAATCCAAAAGGAAGGAACTTAAAGGCAATATGACATCACTGAAAAATGAAGTGAGACACATCTGCTGTGAACGTCTGGAATTACATAACCCGGTAGCTGGATAGCTGTCCATTGGTTTTCAAAGATTTGTAAAGTGAGAACTCATTTGCATAGATTAACACAGTGCTCAATGAGTATTTATGATTGATCACATAACCATTTAGACATTAAAATGTAAAACAATATTCAAAGGGATGCTCATTTTTTGCTAGTAGATATAATCAATTTCCACATGGTTAGCTCATTAATAACATAGAAAGGAAACCCTATTTAATATGTCATGTGTATATAAGCAGGATTATAAGCCATTCGTTTGTCCTTAGCCATCTGCTATTCCTCCGTCATGAAGTGGATGGAGAAGTAATTTCAACAAGAGAAAATGAGGCATAGAAAAGAGCTGCTATGTAAAGTGCATGAAGTAGCAAAAATATAAGAACACAAATATATTTAATTGCTTTGTAGATGACACTTGCTGCACACCTGAGGTCCTCTTGGTATATGTGTACTAAACAGGCATTTGAAAGTTATTTGAAAAACTCTTATCAGGGCCTCATTCTTGGCTCTGGATTACAGAATCACAGAGTATCTGAGGTTGCCAGGGATCTCTGGAAACCTGCTGGTCCCTGTACTAGATGTTAAAGCAGGTTTCTCAGTGTCAATTTTCACAGCCTAGGTCAATTTTCTTTGTTTCCAAGGATGAAGAATCCACAACATCTCTGGCCAACCCAGTGTAGTATCTGACTAGCTGCTCTGTGACAATATTCCAATATCAAGTATCCAACTGGAATTTTTCATGATACAGCCCATCTCTTCCTCTTGTCCTGTCTCTTTGCCCATGTACCTCTAAGAGGAGTCTGAACAAGTGGGACCACATGAACCATATGAGCATGAAGTGCATATGATGTGCAATTCATTTCCTATCAGCTAAAATTCATTTCATATCAGGGCCCACCCATTTCAATAGTGAAGCAAACAAAGTGAAATAACTTAGTGTAGTTTTTGAAGTGTTGAAACACAAAAAGTTATAACATGCTCCAGGTAAGCACTGAGAAAAAAAAAGAAATGGAGTCTTTCTAAGTAACTGAAGAGAACCAAACTGACATTTCTTAGCGTTAAAATTTAGTAACTAATTTGAGGGAACGGTAGCATATTTTGAAAGCAAAAAGGTGATGTAAAAAATAAATAAAAAAGACAAAAGGGTTGCATATGTGGACCAGATGTTAGAACTGACTGACTCACATTGACTGTTATTATCCGGTTGGTCTTTTTAGAGCTTTAGTGGATAACAATTCATTATACCTTACAACTTGGCACGCAGACCTGAAACATTTACCCAGAACATAATGAAAATGAAAGGTGAAAGGAAGAGGAGGAAGATGGAAAAATAAAAGATGTGAACAGCCAGAAATAAATGATTTTATTTTGCTCCTGAATGAAATATTTAACAACAACAACAAAACAAGGCAAGAGAAAAAAAAACAAAACCCCAAACCCACCTGTACTAACTTTCAATGGACACCAGGCCAACTTTTTAATCATTTATTTTTAGTCCTCCACATAGCAAACTCTCTGATATTCTATGGTAGTCTCATCATTTTGGACAATGTAAACTTAAAGCGCAAATAAAGTTGAAATGGTTACTCCAATGGCTTTCTGTGTGTTGCAACATTACATACAATACTGCCCTTCATTGTGGTTATTTATAACTTAGATTTTATTAATTTGCTCTAGAAGTCAGGAACAAGAATAAAAAATCCTGGACCAAAGGACAGAATTTGGAGATTATATTAAAATTATATCAGTGATTATATTTGGAGATTGTTAGAGATTAATGAATCAAAAATCTATTAAATCAAAACATAAAAAAAACATAAGTGATTACTCAATTTGAAAAGAAATCTCAGCATTTGATAAAAAATAATAAAATGATCTGAGTTTTTATTTTATCAATATAGATTCTAAAGGAGAGAAAAAAATTACAGAAGGACTGACTTGAATTTTCATAAAAGCTTCAGAAGGGAAGGCAAAGACAGCATGCAGTGCACATTCATTCAGATAAGTATAAACTTCTTGCCTGTTCCTTCAGCATACTCTTGAATGTTGCAATTACACTGAGTGCATTTCTTTTTAAATGCAAATGTTTAAAATACTTTATTGGGGAAATTCTTATTATAACTAATCTTGCTTTAGAACCTTTTGGAGAAGACAGAGACAAATATACCCAATACATACCAAAAACTATTTTGATGAGTCTTGTTTGCTATCCACTATTTGAGTTGACCTGATTTGTCATGATAAATCCAAGAAAACAAACAGCAATCTCTCCTTCCACAGGATTTTGAATCACATTGAAGTCTCAAAGAAGTGTAATTGGTGGTGCAGTGAACAACATGAGCAGAAATGATCTAAATCCTGCAAAGGGGCTGGAAAAGGTCACGGGGAGCAGAGAAATCTGAGACAGGGCTGCAGGTGAAATTGAGGTCAGAGAGTCTGGAACAGGAAAAATCCCAGGACTAGGAGAAATAGCATCAGGTTTGCTGCTTCTGTGACTACTTGGAAAAGGAAGAGCAAAGGAAGGGAAGAGAGGGAGGAAAAAATATAGCTTTTGCAGGGAAGGACCAGCCTACTGCCATGCCCCGTCCCAGACCCTCTCTTCCTCCCTCCCTTTTACTGGGGAACAGCAGCCATCACCCCCATTTCCTGTGAGCCCAGGAGCTCCCTGTGGCCTGAGAGCAGCCACTGTCTTCAGCAGCTTCTTGAGAGAAAGCCCAGTGACCAAAGCATTCCCAGGCAATCAGAGTTCTAGACCCAGTGTCCAGAACTTAATGTTCTGAATTGAGGGGTACAAGAAAATAAAGCTATGATCTAGTACACTTGGACATGGAACATAATGAGATGTTTCATGAATAAACACATTTTAAAAGGAAATCACTGTGAAAATAAATTTTACAAATGCCACTAGTGAGCTTTCTGTAAACAACAAACATGGCAGTAGGCACAATTCATGACAAAGATAGACTCAACAAGGAGAAGGCTTATGAAAAACAAACTGTCAAAATCTCCAGGTATCCCAAATGTGAAATGAAATGACATCTATGACCCTTGAGTCCCAAGTCCTTAAATAAGAAGATAGACACAGTGTTAATCTTGTACCATAACTTCAAAAGCTTCCACCTTATACCAATGGGAATGTAAGCTAGTTCAAGAGGGAGACAAAAAAAATCTATTATTGGCTCCTAACAAGTGATTGTAGTAAGCATAAAAACAGAAATCTCACAGAAGACTGAACAGCATTCCACTGCCAGCCTACCACTCCCTACAGGCATGCTGAGCCCTGTATTATGTGGTGTGCTATAGAGATTGCTGAATATCAGGGAGAAGTCCTGATACTCCATGATATTTGATTTGCATACACATTGATGACATTTCTAATCTATTGATTTGCTGACACTAGTGATCTTGGCCAGCACTTCTTATTAAGAGAAGATATTGTGAAAAATTAAGCCTTAGGTTAATTTTTGATTTGCAAATAGTTTACATTAGAAATCCTTTGTCTCTATGTTGGATTTCTTCCATTGGAAGTTGCCTCTGCTATTGCAGCGGTAGGAGGAGTTGAGCAGGGAGCAGTAAATGCAGCCATTTCCTGCATCAGCTAACCATTAGCATTAAAACAAGAGTCAAAAATCACCTGGTGACAACAAAAACCTCCAAGCAAGTAGCAAGATAACTGGAACTGTTTTTTAGCTGAGATTCTCCACTGGCTTCCTGTAAGGTTAACAAGTATACAGATGTTATATAGTATACAGGAGAGTCAAGCTAGTAAGATTACTACGTTAGAAAAGATAATCAAATATAAATAAAGGGCACTCACTGGTGTTGTAGGCTCACAAAACTCCACAAGGAGCAATCTCCAGGAAGAGATCATTCCTAAGTGGAAGTCAGCCCTTAAATGAGGTCTAGGAGAGGTGGAGCCTGGCTCCACACCTTCAAGGCACACAGGTGAATTGCCTTCACCTGTGCTCCCATGGCTGACTCAGCGCTTGCCTCAGGTGGTTAATCAGAGGTTCAGGCCGTGATTCAACAGTTCCCATACACTTCCACAACCATTAATACTGAAATGAAGTAAATATAAGGCACTGTTTGACCTAAGAATAACAAAAAAAAAAAAAAAAAAAAGATTATTTTTTCCCAGAGTTCCAGCCTACATATTCAAACCATATTTTACTCTGTACACCTAATTTCTGATTTTCCTACTCAATTCTGCCAGCCAAACACAATTTCACAACAATCCGAACAGCCCACATGCAATATCTGTTACCTGCTGGGACATACTAGCGCTGTGCCAACCAATGCCAGCAAGTTACCTACAATGAGACTGATCCTCATCATCAAAAGAGTGAGGAACACCAGCTGGTAGTGAGGAGCTAGTCTTCTAATTTCAGAGAAGTAATGCTAAGCTAATACTGCCATAAAACAATTTGGACACCAGAGATTTGCCCCACTGTTACACAAGGAAAAATGCTTATATACAGCAAGAGGAAGCGATGCATTTGACCACTGCAAAAAAGTTGCAAGTGATCATCAGGTCCAATGGAGAAAAGCAAAACAATTTGTGTTTCCTTGAACTCTTGGCCAGCCAGTGGCCAAACCATTCTCTAATTCCAGTGGATGCATAAAAGTATAATCCTTCTGCAGCCAGCTAGCCAGTTTCTCTTCCTCAAAAAGTAAATCAACTCCATTCCCAACTCTGTGTAACATGTGGTGTCCATATCTAAAAAAAAAGGAAAAATCATTGTTTTCCCATATGTGCAGATACTAAGCAAAAGATATGTGCTCATCAACAGTTTTGGGGCCAAGTCAGCCTGGTTCCAGGAGTAGTGGGGTGGGAGGACTCACAGACCCATGCCCTGAGAGATGGGGAAGGGGGAAAATGGTAAAAGGCAGGGAGATGGGCCTAAAAACAAAACAGCAGCAATGAGCTAAGGGGGAAAAACTAATTTACTAAATATGGTATCAAAATGCAAGATGACACAATATAATACAATATAGTTGGAATTGAGGCTAATAAATCAAATAAAATGAGAGAGAGAGTGTTCAAAACCAAAGGCCTTACACTAATGCTGAAGGCGAGATGGCTAGGGAGCACACACCACAGTGACAAGCAGTAAAAGATGGGGTATCTCGGGGCTTGCAAACAGTTTGATCTTTCCCTCTAAACAGGAAATGAAAATGGAACAGTGAAAGTCTTCTGGGAAATGTAGTTCTTCTCTTCTGAGAACCAGCTACCCGGAAAAATCAACACTCCACAGAACTGGAGCATTAACTCTTTAACTACCAGTGCACAACATGATGTGGAATACCCATAACAAAAATCATAAAACCACCACAGTACTGAAGAGAGTGTTTTCACAGGCAAAAGTGAAAGCTGTGGATTGAAAACACCAAAGACAAGGGGTAAAGTCCTTCACATCTGTGAAATTTTCATGTTTTCAAACGTTTCTCACACTCTATTTCTGTGCTGTTCTTACTTCTCATAATTATTCATATGCTGTCCACTTGTTTCTGAACATATTTTGAAATTATTTGCTTCATACTTTTGTCTTGAACATCATTTCTCTTCTCATGCTTCAGATATATTTTGCTTTTCCTGGTAATTTGTGATATAGCTATTCACCTTCAGTTTGTAGCGATCTTCAGGATTAGAAATTTCTTACAAGTACTAATCTGGCTTTAGCCTTTTCTTATTAAAGTGTCTTCAGTTCTTAAACTCCTGGCTACATAGAAATCTTTTTGGTATTCATAGAAAAAGTTATATGCCTTAGAAAAAAAGGCAAGTCTAAGGCATATATATATGTTAATTAATTTTGCTTATTCATGTTAGCTATCATTTTTTTGTCCAACAGATGCCTTCAATTCATTATTAAATCCACTGGGGTTTTGAGTTCACTAATTATCCTTACCCTCTTACATATCACATTCATTTCTTTCCTCACTTCTCCTCTTCCTTTGATATTGACCTTGCACTGGCTTTTATTTAAGATGTTCCTCTTTGAGTGTGCAGTTTGTGCCAGCTGTTCCTCTAATGATCTCCTGAAGAATGTCTCTCTCTCGGTTTCATTATTCCATTTTCATTTGCCCTTCAAATCAGCTTCATCCAATTTTTCTCTGTTTTGGCAAATAATGTACACCTGATGTTTCTCACCGTTTGAGATCGCCCTCCATTTGCCTATAAAAGATGTAATAGGTCACTGTTGCTGGTTCCTAAGCAACAGTGATTAATTAATCACCAGAATTGAACCATTAATCTTTTTCTTCTGAAATTAGATTGAAACTTAAGATACCTCCTGTCAGGTGCAATAACACTTGCATTGGAAGTGTAATCTCCAAGAAGGCCTAGAAATGTTAACGCTGCACTCTGAGTAACGTTCAGAATCCTGAAAGGCTATACAGGAAAATTTAGAAAACAAAACACAAAGCTGTGGGTGCAAGGAAATCCACAGATGACAGTGAACCTCTGAACAAACAAACAGAGGCCAAGGAAGGAGACGGATGACTGACTGCTTGATATCATGATTTCTCTGTAGATAGAAAGAAAGTCATGAAGGAGCTCCTCTTTTGCCTTCTCTGAAGAAGACTGAAATATGCAGGAGAAAATTGCAGAACAGTGACAGAAAAATTCCAGAGATAAGAAAGTCTTAAAAGTACAGGCAAGCCATAGTAACTTTTGAAACAGAAAGGAATGCTGTTATTACTGAGATGGAAATAAATTTAACAGTTTTATTACCCTAGTGTCCTGTTCTTATGAAAACAGAGTTCACAATGACCTCTCCTTTTCTAAAGGAAGCTAAAAACAGAACTACCTTTCTAGAGAGGATAAAATTTTGCTAAAAAAAAAAGCTTAAACTATAATAAATTTTGTTAAATCAATTCAGCAAAAGGCGTATTATTCCTCTTTCACTCATTTCCCATTAATCTGACAAAGACATTTTGGAGGAATAAATATTCTCCAGCATTTTCCTCAGTCAACTTGTACTGCTATCAGCAGGAAATCTTGATTCTATTGAAAATTGAAGTTGTGCAACTTTATGCTGTTGACTGATTAGAGTTAGTCTTCCCAGTCTCATAACTTTCATTGAAAGTCATCTTATAATTCATTCAAAATCATTTTTACAGACAGTTGGTTTTTTTATTATCTGAATTGAGGAAATAAGCAATTTATAGAAATTAAATGGATATACAATCTCTATCCACAGGTTTACTTTTAAGTGGCGAATTCTTGGTAGCAATTTGCATTGAAGATAACGGAATATAAAGCTTCTCTTGGACTTCACAGGTCTTTCTGGCAGAAATAAAAATATCATATATCTAGCTAAAACAGATTGACTGCTTTGGTGCACGGTGTTCTTTTTGTCCGTAGACAGCTTGAAAACTCCAGCAAAAATTGAAAAATGAAACACTGATTTAGTTTAAAATTGAAACCTTTCAAATACTATTCTGGGTGGAAGTATTTAGCTTTGAGCTCACGTCAAAATATTAGTAAGTTTCCTCTCTGGAAATACACTATGTACATCATTAAGAAAAAACAAACAAACAAACAAACAAAAAAGGACTATATTTGTAATAACAACACAGAACAGAAGAAAACATCAATAATCATCAAATAAAGGAAATAAAAATGCAAACCACTTCAGCTGAGAAGACCCACGTTCTCCTAGGAATAAGCTTAGGCCAGCAACTAGTAGAGAAATGCAACCTACAGCATACTTGCAATATGGTTGCATCACCCTGAAGACTGTCCTCCTGCCTTTCGTGAATTAACTCAATCTAATTCACTAACTTGATTTAGTGAAGATCCTTAACCACACTGTCTTTAAATGTTATACACTTAAATATATTTTTGCCACTATTCCCCACTGATTGTTATTGCTTAGTACAGTACAGTTACTTAAGACAGCAAACTGCAGTCCTCTTGACCTTCATAGTTTGCAACAATCTTCATTACACACCCACTTTCTCCTTTTCCTCTGCTTCCATCGTCATGATGGTAGTGTTTCTTCAACGGATAAATGTGTGTGAGTTTGGGGTGGTATTTTTTTACTATAACTAGTGAAAAAAAACATTTGTTTTGCTATTGCTCAAAGGCAAAACCAGAAATTAAAGTTTTAATAATGCAAAATAATGGTCAAATCATAGAAAATTGCTGTAAAGTGAAATAGAAGAAAGAATTTGCAAGACTGGCTGTGGAGCATCCACATCAGAGAGAAATCTAGCTATCCTGTGCTTCTATTCTGTTTTCAGCCGGGAGGTACTTCTGAATGCCCCCCTGAAAAACAGTGGAACTGTACACAAAAGGAACAGTCATATTGTCATTGTACAATTATTATGACTAATTTTCTTAACATCAGGAGTTTTTTACTTCCTGAAAATGAACAGAAAAGCAATGTCTCATAGTGAGGAACTTCCACTTCTGTCCCTAGAGCCCTCCTAAATACTAGAACCAAATAAGAAGGGCTTAAAGAAAAATAATTTACTTCCCACATTTATCTTGATTCAGTTCTCATAATATTTGTCTCATAATTCCAAGGAACATCATGCCACTGTAGTCACCCATCACTTCATTATTTTTGAGTTTAACCAAGACTGTTTTATATGTGGAATCTCACAGACAGCAGAAAAACTGTTTCAGAGTGACTAAAGCTACTTTAAATTCAAATACACTTGAGCACAGAGATATGTACAGTAAAATGTAATATATTTGCTGCTGAGTATGCCATTCTTTCGCTTTGCATCACTCGCATGCAGAATTAGAAAAGGAGAATGAAATCAAGTTCAAAAAACCCACAAGTAGTTCCTAGATTCACAGTATAGAAATCATTTCAGAATGTTAATCTATTTGCCATAAGCAATAGGCATTGACTAAGATGCTATGGTACCAAATGCCATGATATACTTGAAACTGGAAAGAAATGAATTTCTTGAGTTAGACTCAGTTGCGCGTTGGACAGACTTTAACTTTGAGAAAATGATTCCTTTATTTTCTCTAGGAGGATCTGTCAGCTTTGATGAGATTCAGGGCTGACCCAGATTTTGTTATGGGTTATACTAAGTTTTTTAAGAGGTGCTTCCTGCCTATTCTGATAGCTAAGAATCACTAAAATTCATTTCTAATTCCTGTTGTTTTCTACACTGGACTTGCTGAAAAAGCTAGCAAAGAAATGCAATGAGATATCAGAAGAATCTTATAGGAATTGAAGAAACCAGGAAAGAAAATCCAGTCCTGGAAGAACCCTGTAGCACAGGATCTGAAGCAGTCTTTATTTTCATCTATTTCACCCTGATGACAGTTCACCATTTTAACAGGGGTTATATCATTTTCCAACATTTTAAGTAAATAAAATAAATTAAGCAACTTTGCCTGGCAGTCAAATCTATATATTCATTTTCCAAAATAGTTATGGCTAGACAAACTGGACCAAATCCTGATTTGTTTTTGGTATAAGTTTCAAAGCACAGATCTGGCTGAAGAAAAGAGTGCATATTCCACATTTCAGACATGTTTGGCCCGTTTTCAGTCATGCTGTCTCACATTAGGATTAATCTGGCCGTTAGTTTAGGGATCTTGTTCCAGCTCTCAGGCAGAATAAATAATACATATAGCCCTTATACTGATTTCACAGTTGAGTATTTCACTAAGTGGAACAAATTTCTGAATCTTAGTGATATCTCTTAAAAGATTGAGACTGCAGGGTTTGGCAGTATTTCAGGGAGTGTTTTCCTTCTACTGTTCTTTGATGCAGATTGAGCCCTGGCGGTCCACTGTGACTGATATCAGGTCTTATTGCAAGTATTAAAGCCAGCCAGACTCAGTACCCAGCAGCTTATTCACAGGTTCTGGAATGCTCAGGGACTGAAGAGTGCAAAAGCAATGATGGCAATCCTTCAGAAGGTTTTGTGAAGCTTAAGGGCAACAATTTATTCTATAAAGATCCTTACAGATCTGCAGAAGGCCAGTCTGTGATCATTAATATTGTACCCAGCCAGATTACCTGGCAAAACAGAGTTGAGTCAGACTAACACTACAGTACATTACTGCCTTTTAAAAAGAACTGTCAAATTTAGCTCAAGACTGTATTGTTTAGCTAGTATGTACACTGGGTGTGTCAACTGGTGTCTCAGATTGCTTTGTATGCATTTCTATGATGATTTTCAATTGTGCTGCAGGGATGTTTGTGCACAGAGACCTATTCTTTATGTGTTCATCTACCAGCCTGAGAAACAGCCTTCTGAGAAGCATTATCCAGGCTTTTGACCTTGTCTGCCATGATATCCTCATGGCCATGTTCAGGAAGCGTGGTCTGGACAAGTGGACAGCGAGAACTGGCTGAATGGCAGGTCTCAGAGGTTGTGACCAGTGACACAGTATTTAGCTGAATTTCTGTAGCTAGCCACGTCCTACAGGGGTAAATACTGGGTCCAGTATTTTTTAACTTGCTCATCAGTGGCTCAGATGAAGGGACAGGCTGCCTCCACGGTAAGTTTGTTGATGATACAAAACTAGGATTAGAGGCTGGTACCCAAGGGTGCTATGCTGACGTTCTGAAGGATCTCAATAGACAGGAGAGATGGGCAGAGAGGAATCTCTTGAAATTCAACAAAGGCGAGTACTTCAGGAATAGTACTGTCAGCAGTCCCTTTCTACTCAGCCCTGGTGACATCTCATCTGGAGTGATGTGTCCAGTACCAGACTCCCCAGTACAAGAGAGATATGGAGTTCCTGCAGTGATTTGAGCAAAGGGCTCTAAAATGATTTAAGGAATGGAACATCTTTCATATGAGGAAAGGCTGAGTGAGCTGGGTCTGTTCATTCTGGAGAAAAGAAGGCTCAGGAAGGTCTGATCAGTTTGTTTAAGTATCTGAAGGGATGGTGTCAAGTGAATGAGGCCAGACTGTTCTCAGCAGTAGAGAGGCAATGGGTACAAACTGACACATGTGATGTTCTCTCTGAACATGAGGATAAACTTATTTACTGTGAGCATAACACTGGAACAAGAACAAGCTACTGAGAGAGGCTACGGAGTCTACTTCTCTGGAGATATTCAAAAGCCATCTGGACACAATCCTGGGTAATGTGCTATAGGGCACTCTGCTTGAGCAGAGAGTTTGAACTAGATGATACCAGGGATAGTCTCCAATCTCAAGCATTCTGTATTCCTGTAATCATCCTGCTGTGCTTTCAACAAACACACAGGTCCAACACACCATTCTCACCTTCACAATGGGCAGCAACAGTAGCTGCACAGATCCAAGGTTGGCCACTGTTGTACACAAGTTACATCTGCATTGACAAGTCTCCTTGTGCAGGACTCAGGCACGTACAAAAGGAAAGTAAACAAGGAGAAATTGTTATAGCAGATAAAAAATGACTATATTCTTAGAAATTCTCTACAGGGATGAAGATGAATGGCTGTTGCACACAGCGTCTGAGATTGTGAATAGAACAATGAATGGTGGCAGAGGGCCACACTGTGAGCATGGCAGGACTGCTAGCGCAGGAGGAACTTCAGAGCAGGGAAAATATTCACAGGCAAGCCCAACACAGAACTGATTGAGAAGGTGACAAACGGAGAGGCATAGATGACCAGTAGGAGAATGCCCTCGATCTTTAAGAAAAAAGTTGTTGCCAGCTTTTAAATGTGCGTCTGCTTTCTCTTTTCCTCAATTCAGCTTTGGGAGGTTGAGGAAGCAATTCAGTAAAGTAATCCATCCTGGAGGTAATATCTGCCCCTATGAAGGGTTCTGAGCCTCAGGAGCTCACAGAAAGCTTTTCTATCGTGGTGTGGTGTCTTTGTATTGGCTCTGGTGGTGTAACTTCTAAACCTTAATTGCCATTGCTTCTGTCTTGGCCAGATACAGATTGCTCTCAGCACTCGAGAATATCTCTCAGCTGAGTTACAGGCTTTTATGGTAGGCTGCAGACTCGGGTGATATCATCATAGTTAACCTGATTAAAGCGTGAGACACATACTTCATAAGGCTTGCTTCACCTCTGCCATACAAGCAAGCTATCACAGACAGTGTCAAATCTGAGTCCTTGTGCCTCCTCTACGTTGATTTCATTACATTGCATTGATTTCACACTCGTAATTTAGGAATCCATTGAACTGAATCCTTAACTGATTTATTTTTTTTTCAGCTAATGTCTGACCAGCTGCGACTTAGTAGTGAAACATCTCTCTGATGAGGTAATGAAGAGCCCAGGCTCGGATTCGCTATTCTACAGGACTGTGCTTACCTACTGTGTGCTGTGGAATGCTCATAGGAGTAGCAGAACAGATGGCAAGAGCTTTTGAAGTCCAAAGAGAAATTATTTTATTATCTCTGGTTGCTGTATCTTGTTCATACACCCAGGAGAGACATGAGGGCAAAACTTTGGGTCCTGCCAGATGACTTTAAGATAACAACTAACGGCTGTTTGTTGTAGTGTGAAATAGGGCATGCATTTTACTGAAGTTAATAAAGCGCTTCTGGATGCATTTTCTTCTGTTTTCTGCACCTTGCTTTCTCTCATAGTGTAGGCTTGCAGTCACAGGCAATCCAGAAGATTCTGTTTCATTTCAAGAACTCTAGAACAATAACTGCATCACTAAAAAAAAATGAAAAAAGAATTTGATTAAAAAAAAAAAAAGCTGTTTTTACCCTGTTGCTTGACTTCAACCTTCTAGTTCCACTTTCCTTGCAAACTAGAAGGGAGAATCAGATCTGGTACCTCACTCAAGAAATACAGACACTAAAACCAAAAGACTTTTCTCTGAGAAATCAGATGAATAAAAGCCACCAGAAGTGGAGGAGGACCAATGTCACCTCAAATTTGGGAATGCTCTAAAATCACATAGCTGAAGAATCAATAGAAATTTCCACACCTAGCAAAAATACAGGCCATTTTCAAAACTTAAGCCATTCTTGGCAAAAGATAGGGACCCTGCCCAATTATTTACTGGGTAGCAGCCGATATGAGCAAAGGGAATCTTCTCCTTCTTTCTCAGTGTTCATCTAGTTTCAAACTACCATCTCATATACTTAGCGAACACAGTGTTCAATAGATTTTAGCAGGCAATTTTTCTTCTATTTTTCGTGTTATCTTGTGCTGTAAATAGTCTTAAACTTTCCATTTATCCATACAGCTGATAAATGAAAACAGAAAACAAAGCTGGAGTGTCTTCTAGAAAGCAATAGATTGTTGATTGAAGAAAGAAATTGGTACTTAGCTCATTCACATTTGCTGGCCATTTTGATGATAAGTATTTTGATGATTAACATTGATAATGAATACTTTTGATGATAAATACTTCCACTGTCAATCTGGATATTGAAATATACCCATACATTTTAAATGGACAGGTTAATATATGTCAAAAATATGTTTCCATTGCTTTGTTATGCAAGGTGAAAGAGTGAGGCAAAATACTCGAAACAGATTCAGATACATCTTGAGTAGATCAGTAGCATTTGAGTCTTCCTTATCTCCTTGGAAGTGCTTAGGAAAATCATAGTAGATTCCACATGGAACTATTTCATACTCTGCTCTTAGAATAATAAGTACTCAAGAGAATAAACATTTAATTGAGTGAAGAGGCAACGCTAGGTCGATCAATTATTTTGCACCACTATTCTTTGATAGCCTCTCTGGCAAAAATCAGCTATTCTAATTACTTTAAAATTATTCCAAGTAATTATTTTGTTCTCTATCAATAATTATCAGGTTTTATGTTTGTTTGTTTGTTTGTTTTGTTTTTGTAGGAGAGTGTAAATAGCACATTGTACAGTTAGGAGTTTACAGATCCATAGTTATCTACAGGAGTTTATTGTACTTTATAGCTATTATTTTCAGCCTGTTCATGTCGTAGGCACCACAGATCCATGACAGTGTTTAACAGTGTAGCACTGCCAGATGGAGTGATGAGAATTAACATTAGCTATAAGCAGCACAGGCAGGGAATATAGCTGCTAAACTTGCTGAGAAGCAGGTGCATTACTCCACAAAGACTTTCTTAACATTGCTGTAATACTTCTGTCTACTGCTTTTTCAGAGATTGCTAGGAAATCTGTGCCCACCTGATACAGAGACCTCAGAATTACAGCAGATTGAACCAAGAATGGGTTCTCAGTGTTACAAGGAGAATGTCGCATAGGTTTGTACAAATCAGAGAAGAATAAATTTACTTTGATTTTTGCACAGCACAATGAGATCTTGTCCTTTTTCTCCATCAGTTACTTTAAATCCTGGATATTATCTGGATTTGTTTTATCATCAGCACAAATTTGAAGTGATTGGTATAACCACCAAAAAATATTAATGCTGCTTGGTAACTCCTCAGCAGAACACCTGCCCCAAGGCTTTAGTACTTTGGTAGTGATTTTGATAGTAGTTTGAGTGTTACATTCAGGAGATTTCTCAAGCAAAATGCTTTAGCTATCACAAATCTGTTTATGGGTGTAATATGTGCTGACTTCACCAGAACGTTCTTGTTCCATAATGATGCTACTCACAGAAATAGGTGTGCAGAGCAGAAAGATAGAAAATAATCTCACTATGTTTGTCCCAAAATAAAGCTTGCAAACACAACCGTGGTAGACATTCACTTCAGCTCTGCTTTGTGTGCTGGTTTTAGGCTTATCCTGTGAGCAGTGACAAGGTATTCTCATGTTGCAAAAATAGAGAATTGTATCAATTTTGTATAGTAGCTGGTATCTACAAGCACAGCTGGCTTCCCTAGCCTCTCTTCAGCTGTATTTCGATCTCCCAGCCATGTACATCATCGGTAAAAAGGGCTTAGCTGTAATTCCAATTGCCATCACATGAAGTAGCTGTCCTTCTGGTCATTTTTGAAATTACATCTGCAGGTTGTTTTTGCTTTTAAGAGGGAAGAACTTCACAACAGCAAGAAATGCCACCCTTTTACAAATTTAATGGCCTTCTTCAAGTCATAGCTTGCCATTTATCAAGCTGACTCAAGCCCCACTTACTCATTTAGTTAGATCTCTTAAATGCCCAACATTTAGGCAAATTTCATTTTTCCTAGCAACTAGTCAAAGGAATGCTGTTATTCACACCTACATTTTATCTTGTATGCGTTGCCCCACATAAGAGATAAAGGAAAAGAGTAAAAAAATTAATAGATGAGGTTTTGTTTTAAGGAAAACCAGAACTGTGTGCTGCACAGGACATGGATAACAACACCTTCAAGGAGCTGTCTGATAACTGGCTGTGTGGGAACTGCCTGTGAGTGTACAGAGGGTACAGTCGAAAGGTGTGTTAAAAACAGCTTGAAGAGATTGCTTCTTTCAAACACATCTTTTCTAAATGGTTCTTATTTGGAGAAAGGTAGCAGCTCAATTCTGAGCGTTCAACATTTCTTCTTCCTCAGGGTGAAAAAGCAAACCACAGAGTAACAAAATTATGCTCCTAATATAGTCTGCTAATATAGCTTGAGTATGCTATAAAAATTCCTAAAAACATGAGGAATAATTAAGTGCAACTCTACTTAATTGAAGACATAAATGGATTTGTTCACATTCTGAAAACAAACTAGCCACTGAAGTTTATTAGTACTATTTTTTCTTTTTCTTTTATCAGTATAGCTTTCTTCACGTATTGTTCATGGAATGCAAACAAAAAGAATCCAGGAGAAAAAAGTCTATAAGCATAGAGGAAAATCTTCAGGAAAAAAAATGTTGTCATATCAGAGCTGGACAAGTTGATAGATTATTACATAATGTTTTTAAGATGAACTTTAAATTACGGACAAAAGACCAAACATCAACGCAAGCTCAATGATTCTGTGATCACTTTGAATGAATTTCTGAATTCCTTTGCAGCAAATGAACAGATGGAAGAATTTCCATGCCAGAAAATCCAAATTATTTACTTCCTTTTTACGCAGGAAGCTAACTGAAAAAATTGAAATCTGGAATATAAGTATTAAAAAAAATAAGTGTGAAAGTCTTAAAGAGATTAGCATTTCCACTGAAATATTTTGAACTTCTGAAAAATAAAGTTTTTCTTGTGTATTGAAAAGTTCCAAGAAGATTTCTAACAAATTAAATTTGATGCTATATTTCTTCCTAATTGCATTCTTTCCATCGAGAACTGCAGAAGCTTTTCTCTGTGGGCACATTTATACTTTAAAAGATTCCAGCTTCTTTAAAGCAAAGGGCCACAGGACTAGATAACATGGCAGGAACTGCCACTGCCTTCATCAGTGAGAGAAATGTTATTCTAAGGGGCACAGTCAAGGCACTGGATTTCTGATGCAGTTGCCACAAGTGCGTGAACATAAAGGAAATCCCTCCTGCGTGGAAATCATACAAAATGAATTGTCAACAGGAATTATTATAGGCACTATATGTATACAAATGTGTACATATATAGATGTGTATATATACACTTCAGGGTACATAAATACATAAATGCACATATATGTGTTGGATGCTCTGAGAGTACTGCCTCCTATTTATTTCCATGGAAACTACAACAGATGCGAAGAGCACAATAACACTGTTTAATAGAGTAAATTCTTAGCTACAAAACAATCTTTTTCAACACTGTCACCACCATTAGCTATGAATTTTGCCAGCAATTAACAGGAACTTGCATGCTGAGCTCATAACAATCTGCACTAGTAGAAGTGACCCACTGTCACCACTGCTGAAATGCACCACCCACCACATCACTGTGCTCACATCCACTTTTGGTCTCCATAAACATTCAGCAAGCACAAATGAATGTCATTGTGTGCCATTTTTTTCTGCATGAAGGAATTCAGTGACACACCTTTGCTTCATAAGCACTCCCATGTCGGACACCATTCTGTCAAAGTGCCCTTCCACTGCCATCTGTCACACGGCAACAACATGTAAAGGAGTACTGGTTGAAAGGTTCAGCCTCTGCTGTCATACCACCAATATCTGTCAATATCTCTGACACTGTGGGCTAACATAATAAAACAGGAGGCATTACTTTTGGAACAGCATTCATACACATGAATAGATAGATACATAGATATATAAGCACAGTAATCTAATCTAATGGAACATTTCCTTCTGATTTCTTTTGCCAATTTTTTTAAATGGCAAATCACTATTTATTAAAAGCTACATGAACACAATTATGTAGTGACGGAAATTGCCTAAAAATGTTCTCCAACTTAATAGCTAATTTATATATATGTTCATGGGGAACATACAGAAGGCACACTTAAAAACTTCCTTGGAAAAAGTCTTGAGAGGAGGAAAGACTTTATAAGCATTTGAAATGTAACTTACTTCTGGTTCAAAGGCTATAAGAAATACATGGTGCCTAAGTATGCAAAATAATACACATGTTCAAAATTATTATGCCACCATTTTCAGGCAATTTTGCTCCTTCTTTTCCAGTTCTTGAGCCACTGCTTCACTCACAAACCAAAAGAAGATTGGGAAGAATGCAAGTCATCTTTGACAAATTTACAAAATGCTCTGCAATAGACGGCCTGCACTGTAAAGATGTTTAACACACCTCCACGCAGACAGCAGATGGCTACAGGGGTTTTAGACTTGCACCTAAGGAATGTCTGGCCAACTGGGGTGGAGATCACTGCAGTGCAAGGGCAGTGAAAGAAAGCATCTCGCACTGCTGCCTGATCTCTGTGATCTGTGGATGCAGCCAGACAGCTTTTGACAGGACTGCAGCAGCAGGCAGAAGACAGGCAGAGACCACATGTGGTGCTTGTGGTACCTCTTTGTTTATTCAGACCACCATCTCCAGGGGCCTCAGGAAATCATCAGACAAAAAGAAACACTGGAATTGTGATACCAAGCTGGTTGAATTAGGTGGCTAATGTTCGTGATCTGTAGATAAGCACTGAAGGGGTCAGACTGGCTGACCCATGCGAAGGATAAACAGGACATTCACAAACTAAGGAACTTTCCTGAAGAATTTTTTGCAGGTTGCCAGTTTATATAATCTTCCTGTAATGCAAATCAGCTGGAAAGATGCCTTGCTGGCTCACAGAATGCAATATGTGCTAAAGCAAATCCTGCTGAGCCTTTAATGAAACTGTAAAGTCTTGCATGCTATATAAGGTTTCTGCAGGAAGATTTCCACACAGGCTGTAGGAACTATTTCCCTCTATATGAACTGAGACAGCAGCTCATCTGCAAATTGGGAAACTGCAAAATGGTCTCACAGGAAACTTCACCTAAGACTTTTGGGAAATTTTGGGGAAATTTTTGAGAACTGACTCAGTTGGATCTAGAATAAACTTAAACAGAAATTAGAGAAGCAGAACTTACAAATATTGGATTAACAGCTACCTACTAATTTGCCAGGCTCTGTGAAAGCTGTGGCCAAACTGTGGGTCAGAAGTGAAACTCTAAGCCTCATATAAAAAATATTTTAATTCTGGCAAACTAATATTACAGAATAAATATGCGGTCTGCCTATATTATCTACTTGGAAAATCTGAAAGATTTTCAAGTGAAGAATTTTAAACAGTTGAGCATTTCAATAACTGGTCTTTCTGTAATATGAGAAAGCTGAAAAGTAATGTTGGTATTCAGATTGCCTGCATTTGATATCAAGCATCCTGATTAATCAAGCTTCCAGCAAACAGGAATTTAGAAGCTAGGTGAGCTGCTTATAGCAGAAGGACGCATAGACTAACACATTTCACAGAGACTAAAAGCAGACTTGCTGAGGTTTTCTGACGCAATTGCTGTACTAAGAGAGATCAGAATTTTTCCTATTATATCTTACATGTATATTTTCATTGTTCACACCCACAAACAGTTAAAATTCTCAATTCATTCTTTAGACTTCCTTATCAGCCTCAATATATTATTGCTGATGACACGAGGCAGTAAGTTGTAATGGTCTTTTAGAAACTTAACATGAAAATAAACATCCTTGTTATTACTCACTATTTCTTTAAACATAGTGGCAGAAGAAGAGAACCGTACAATAAGAGGAAATAAGGTTGATTTTTCCCTCTTGTGTTTTATTGACTAGTGAAACTCAATTAGCCAGTGTTATAGGTTTTCTTTTCAAATGCACAGACACCTTGCAGCTGAAAACTGAGGATTTAAGTAAGATTAATAATTAATGCACCCAACTGGAAAAGGTTGAGATTATATAAGGTCAGTGTTCACAAAGCTGCAGCACTCTGTCTTCATGCTTACCAGCCACCTTCTTTGAACTGGAGCAGGAAGGTGGCAGACAGATACAACACTGCAGCATGCAAATGTAACAGTCATATGAAAGGAAACAAAGGGAACACAAATGGTATCTCAAGTGATAGGCCATGCTGGACCACAGATTCAATATGCTTTTGTATATGCTGGACAATAAGTCAGCTGCAGAGTCCTCCTACCTAGCTTCTGTATGTCCCTGCCTAGTCAGTGGACAGAACCTTTAGGACTGCTATCTTTAACTAATTTTGATTACAGAATATATATAAATAAATATTCTGGTATACTGTGTTTATTCATTATCAAACAGTGATGTCACCCTTTTAAAATAAAGACAGGACACAATTCTCCAGTACTGCCTTCATTCTGTGTGTGATGAGACTTCTGGAAAATAGTTTTTTTTGGGGGGAAGTCTTATTATTAAGTACAGTGTTTAGTTTACTGAGATCTCTCTGGATCTCCGTTTCTTGGAATACTCTAAACTAATGCAGCCACACAAAAGTAACTGATTCTACCCCAAAAAATACTGATAAAATCAACAGCCTTTGAATGGTCTTCTTTAGATTTATCATCTGAACTCCCTGAACTTTAATTTAGCTGGTAATATTTTACTGGTACTAGCAACTTTTATGGAAGTATAATGCCAATTATGTCACATTTGGTACAAACTGCAGGATGTTAAAAATGTCAATCCTGGTAAATGAGCATAAAGGGAAGCTAATAATTCTTACACAGTGGTGGTTCTAGGAATCAGCTGCCCATACCCTAAGGGAAAAATCAGTTGTTCAAAATTGTTTGTATGCCTAGCATGATCTACACTCAGCATGATATGAAGAGAACCTAAAACCTCCTGAAGCTCGTGTTTTGAAGAGTTTGAAGTATGGATTAATTCTGGACCTTATATATTACTTATTTTTACTTGGGAATTGTAACAATTGCCTGTGATTCAATCAACTTGATACTATAAGGAATGGGTAATACAAATAGGTAGCTGCATAGACCTGCATGTGTTATGACTTCTGCGTGGGTCAATAACTCTGGAGCAAGAACTTTCAAGAATGCTTTCCAGCTTGGTTAGACAGTATTCCTGGCTGGAAACACAGCTCAGAGTTTTTGTTGTGTAAGACGCTATACAGTACAGTGGTTTAGCCAACTGGTAGATATAATTTCCTAGGCACAGAAGTCAGCATTAATGCACTCCAGAATTCTCTGAGATTTTTGTTAAGGAAAAGGATATTGGTCTTGGTTGAAGAGCTGTGCTACCTCACGAAGAATCACTGTAATGCATGTATTTTGCATACTTACTGCTACTTACTTGAGACTACTGTTGTGCAAGTCCTGTCAAGGGAAAGCCCCAGACCAGCTCTGGCTGAAACTTACATTATAATATAGATAGCTACTTTGTAGGAGATTGTTTTCTAGGCAAACAGAAAAGAATGAAGGTGAAAATCAGTGCTGAAGTTCAGTATGAGTTGTAGCCAACATGCAAGTGATTTCTCAAATAAGCGTAACAAAAAAAATCATTTTTGCTTTTTCTTATAAGCAGAGAAGTACAGTACAATCCTTGCTTACCTTCACTTCATTAACCTCTGTGAAGGACTCATAGTCTCTTTCCCTCTCCCAGCAAAGATTTAAACTGAAACTGTCACTAAGCAATCATCAGCATTACAGAACACGCTCCAGTGTGCTAAATGCTATCAAGTAAAAACATCAACCATCAAAATCATACAGAAAATTATGGGGAAAATGACAACTTAAGATACATTTAACTTGTCATTGACTATGCTTACATATTTATTAATTGAAAATACTCTTTACACTGCAAATTTTGTCCTTGCTTTCTTGCAATTATATTCTAGACTTCTGTAGACTGCATTTCATTAAGTGATTTGTTACAGGTCAGATACTTGTGAGGTAAGAAAACTGTGTAGATGTGTGTACACACATTATTGATGAGACTATTCAGCCATACAAACTATTTAAATTGTTGTTCAAGAGCACATAGCTTGCATAGATTTGAATAGGAACTATGTGCGTTCTCTGGGTCTCATGCTGTTAAGATTTTTCCTTTTCACAGAGATGAGTCAGCAGTAACAGAATAGTAGATTCAATAGTAGTAATAGCAGTAGCAGAACAGTAACAACAGAATGTAAGATACTCCAGTGCAATCCTATTTATTTCACTTTGATTTATCAAGGGTGAATTTGGACCCAGATGCTTAATAATTATGAATTTGAAAGAAATAGTTTGCCAATAACTACCAAATTAGTTCCATTTTGGGTCTCAGGAGTCACTCTATCGGAATGATTTTCAGTGAGTAAGTGATTTAGAACTGGAACTGTCTTCCTTGCACAAAACAGATATCATGCTAGAAATGTCTTGCAGCATCTAGGCCACAGATTCCATAAAATGAGTTATGCATATTGTCCACCAGTTGTGCTCTTTTCATGGATGTTTGTCTGACAGCAATAAGACATGCAATTCTTTTTTTTCCCAACAGTTTTTCCTCATATTGTTAGTGTCTTTAAATGCTCAAATAAAGAAGGGGAAGGGTACATAAGGATGGGTATAGAGTACCCTTGAAAACACAGTATTATTGAATACAACAAAATTACTGTCCTGTAAAAGCTTTTTACTGTCAGAAAGTGTCATGTGGCAAAATGTTATCAAATAAAGATGCAGTTCCAGAAAGACAGATCTTTAGGAACATACTCTGCTCCTTCTGCTCACCTCAGTGTCCACTGAGAATTGCACTGGTAAAATTTCATGTTAAATTCATCCTGAATGAGGACCTAACCCTCACATTTGCACAACAAAGATAAGGGCTGTTAGAACACTTGTATATAATCTCCTTCCAATACTATAAAGCAGTCTTGTTTTTTTAAAAATTATCAAGTGCTCAGATCATAAAAAACAAGGCCAATTAAGCTATTTTCAAGTGGTCAGTCAAGCAATTTGGAAGATCGTTTGCACTGATAATACTTTATAAAGACGCATTTACTTTCTTATCCTTAAGCAGTAGTAGGTCTATCTGGAAGACAGGTAAGCATTTCTTCAAAAAGGAGGGGAAAACCCACATGCAGAGACAAAGCTTGTGAGTAAATCATCCACCACATAATCAAAGCATCCAAAAAAATTCTGATAGATGTAATCTCATCTGTTTACGCTTCCCAAAGCTCAACAATTTCTTTTTCTTTTTTTTTTTTTTCCCCCAAGAAAGTAATCAGAATTACTGGAATTTTGGTTTTACTGCAAAGTAAAATACTGAATTATTTCACCAACACATCTTTAGAGAAACAAACATATAGAACTATATTTTTTCACTCCAGACGATCAGTTTGGGAACTAACTAGTGTTTAGAAACCACCCTGAAGAAAGCAGGAATGTAATTTGGGGTCTCTGATTCATCCTGAGAGCCATCGTTGAACTCATTGAATTGTAATCTCTTTGTCCCCATTACTTGGAAAGAATTCCTTTAGGATAACCTGTAGCAGAAGATGATGTAGCCAGGAGTGGGAAGGGGCAGAGGGATGGGGAGATGCACAATGCCATCAAGAACTAGATTGTAAGAAACTGCTTCAGCATACCTTAAAGCTGAAAAATAAAGCATCTTTCCTCAAAACAAGGAGTTAAGAGAAATTGATGATTTTAGCATCCTGTTGTGTGCAGCAAGGAACCAGGAGAGGTAATACATTTCTCTAATAGATAAAAACACGTGTGAAGGAAGCTAACACAGCTGTAGTGAGAGCACTTTTGAAAGAGTTTCATTCAAAGATAGCCAACATTTACATTCCCTTTTGCTGGAAAGGAGACATTTTCAGTATTTCACAAAATTAGAATAGAATGATAGAATCACCAAGGCTGGAAGAGATCTCCAAGATCATCCAGTCAAACCGTTCATCTATCACCAATATTTCCCACTAAACCATGTCCCTCAGTACAACATCCAAACGTTTCTCGAACACAAAAGTATTGTAAGCCATGCTTTTCTTCAGCATATCTATTTTGAACTTATTTCTGTATTGATGTTATAACCAAGAGGCCCAAAAAAATATTAACAAGAGTCTGAAAAATAGTTATTAAGAACAATTGGAACAGAAAAGCAAATTCCTCTTGGATCACTTAAGGAAGAGTCTAATTTATTCAAATCACATTCCCGTGAGTGTAAATGGAAAACTACAACAACACAATGACAAAAACTATTATACAACATTTTGTTTGTAATAGTACATATTACGTAACTGAAGACTGTCTTTAGCTAAAGACAAGTACACACACACATCTGCATTTGCCATCAGAACATTTTGCCAGAAAGGCCGATTTCTTAAATTATACCAAGTGAAGATCTGTTTATCCCAAAAGCTGTCATTAGTTAATGTATGGTGTCCCTACAGTTCGAGTCTAACTACATAATTATGCACTGCAAAGACTTATTTTTATATGCCTTCTTCATCCTAATCCTGTTGCTTTCATTCTCACCAGGCCAAATCTGCAGGCCTGAACTGCACTTCCAGTACTGAAGGCAACACTAGAGACAGATTGTGCTTTTAGAGAAACATGGAATATATCCACGGAAATCAGTTTTTAATTCCATACTTCCAACAGAGTAAATGAAAGCAAGCTTACTCCAGAGTCCCATTATACTTTTTCTTTTAACGTTGGAGTCACATTAGCAAAGATCTGATGGAGATGAAAAGAGAGTTTGGGTGATCAATGAAAAAAGCAAGCCACATAATGCATAAAGACATCTTTACAGGCATTTTAAATTAATGAAAGCAGATGTCAGCTTGGATATAAAGAAAATCATTATTCTTAGCTAATAATGTTCTCCTTCCCCAAACTTCAGTACATGTAGATGCTGTCTGTGAAGTTAGATTCTAATTTAGCCTTCTGGCCAGCATCTCATCTCAGTTTATCAGAGGCATCAGTCTTCATAATTGTGTTTTGTGCAGTGTCAGAGTCCTCCAGCCTGCACCCCTACAGCAGTATTGAATTTTTTCCTTATAGCAGCATTTGAGAAGAAATTATTCTGCTTTCCCTCTTAGGGATGCCATTTACAGATAAGCTGTGTTTGATTAGAGCAAAAAGCAGGACTGCACTCTTAACATAAAGATAAATGAAAAAGAAACATATTAATTTCGGACTTAATGTAATAAGCTGTAGTTAAAATTGTTTTTCCTTTTGTATCATCTTTCTTTGCTAAGGTGGTACGGGGGCATCTAGCAGACTTTGCTACTGTGATACATTTTGTGTAAGAAATCTGCAGAGTATTTCCTGTGCACCCTGCATTCTACTCATGTTCTTCTCTCTTCACCGAAGTAAGACATATTTTCTGGAGATCACAAACACTTCTTTCTGATAAATAAAGTTATTGTTTTGTTTTATGCATTTCTTCTGGTGTTAAGATCTTTATAAATCTTTCTTTAAGTAAGGGACAGACTAAAATTCTGCTATGCAAATAATATACTTGTTTGCATTAATAATTTAGGGCTGACTTTGAGTTGACCCCATACTTTATCCCTCAGCAGGGATCTATGAAGGGATATTTATAATACCTGTGGACATCTTGCATTACACCTGTGGGAGCTTTCGTCATCAGTAGATGAAAAGCAGAAACACGGACAGACTAAAACACGGCAGATATATGCAAAAGACTGATTGAACTTGATTTATTTAGCAGTCTATTACTTACTATAGCCCTTCTCGGTGTCTCTCTTGGGTACAAGAAATGGCATTATTTCCTGTAACAGTAAAATAAAACTGAAAAAAAAAAAAAAAAAAAAGAGCACGCATAATAAAGTACCACATGGAAAAAAGTAAGTTTAAATCACAAATGTTATTTCCTGGATCCTAAATACAGTATATTTTCATACAAGCCTTCAACAATTTCTATTGTTGTTGATTCCCATGTGAAATAAAGTAGCAAATTCTTATTCTTATTTGTTACCATTTTAGAGCACCCACTCGAGTGCTTGGCACTTTACAGGAATACAGAAGGAAAAAAGGAACTCTCTGTTGTGAACAGTGTGTGGATTCTGCAGCGAAGAGAAAGATAGTGCAGAGACCTGGGTTGTAGATATGACTACATGAACATCTATGTGAACAGTGCTTACAAATGCATTCTCCATCTCAACCCTCCCAAAAATATTTATTACGGACTTTTGCCCTGCACAGGTTTTCCAGCTCCCTGGTGATGTAGAAATCAATCCACTAAGAAGCCAATCCCTTCTATGTCCGTAATTACAAGAGATATTAATCAGTATGAACAGGAGGAAAGTATCCAATTATTTTAATAATTATTTTCCCCCTTACATTCAGTAGAATCAGAGAGATTGTGTGGAACTGGCATGACTGGTAGGGATAAACTCTGCTTAGAAATGCAGAGATGGAAAAGAGAGGTGGAGAAAATGTACAGACAATAGATTATTAATCTATTTGCCACTTCTTTGAAAAAGAAAGAAAGATCTGCTTTTAGGCAGTAACTATTAAAAACTGAGGTTCCCATACAATGATGAGGGCAGAAGTCCAGCAGTAAAATGGATTCTACTGATCTTCTTCTCAGCGCACTGGATTCTTCCTCTTGTGTGGCCAGAGGTAGCTATCAACATCTAAGGAGAAAATACTTCCTCGTAAGCATCAGCCCTCCTTTGTAACTGGGAGGAAATATGTCCGGGTTACCAGACCAGCTCTTCCAAGACAGTCAGCTACTTCTTCAGGTATATGATACTGAGGGATCATATCTGGGACAGGCTCGATACCTGAAAGGGTTAGAAATACTTGTGCAAAAGAAGGGAAGTCTGCTTCTCCTTATTTCCTCTTACTTAGTCTTAATCAGAAGGAAACAATATATGAGACTTCAGGGGACATTATATAATGGAGCACAGATTAGAGGCAATCTGGTAAATTTGTCATCTACTACTTTTCTCTGATTACCTCTACCTAGGCTATGCAGGTCATGGCTTTTTTGGAATGCTTCAGCTCCTCTGCTTTTGTGAAAAGAGAGCAGAAATGCATGTCACAGCAACACATTCCCTTAAGTAACTGTGACCCATCCTCCATCCACACCTTTACCTTTTGGAGTTTACCAATGTACTAGGGTGACCAGGGCAACTCAGGTGACTGTGATCAGACCATATTGCAAAACTACCCATAATCATGACCCAAAGCCACCAAACCACAAACACAAAGCATGTCTCCTTCTTGCATAGACAGGATTAAATACCAGTGCTTTGGAAGGCAAAATGTCCATATGCTCTGTCATCCAGAATTTGCACCATCCCCATCTTCAGAAAGTCTTGATAAAATACGAAAATTGCATTTTTTCCTAAACAAAAGAGACATACCAGTGGGACACAGCACAGGCATAGTAAAGTTCAAATAATCATACAATGCTACGCAGTGCTACCATGATTGTATCCTGTGAAACTACTGCTCCTTTATACCTTTCTTATGAGTTTATCATCCATTACTCCCTACATTATCAGTTAAGAGGATGAATGGTCACTTGCACTTGAAATGTTGTATGACTAATTTTAGTATGTTTTCTTGACCTAGATAACATATAATTCAGCACACTAACTTGGGAAAAAAAAAAAAAAAGAAGGAGAAAAGTCAAATGTCCAGTTCACTTTCTCAGTAGGGATGACAAAATCCTTTGACTGCTTTGGAAATATCTCTTCAAGTTCTGTTGTAACTATCCGGAAGTATTTTAAAATAGAAATTACCTAGTACTGACCAAATCATGAGAGGCTAAATGAACAAAATTAGTCTGCAGTCTATAGTTTAATATTGGACAGAAACACAGTGACATCACAAGACAAATTAAGTAAAATTTTCTAGACTAAGAAGTACGGTATAAAATACAGCCAGTCTTAGCAATGCAGAGTTATCTTGCTACTGGATTAACATGAAAACCTGAAGCAAGGTGCAATGAAGCACTGTAGTGACAAAAATGTAAGTTAGTGTTTTCTTTCTCAGGAACATGCTTCGTCGCCTTTTTTTTTTTTTTTTTTTTAATTCTGACCAGTATAACATCTGCTAAAATGTCTTCCTTATCATCTGCTTGGTCATCACACAGCCTTCCCTCCATTCATTGAGAGCTGGACCAGATNTCTTACATAGTTATTTCTTTTGGAACAAAACCTACCTACTGTCAAACACAAAAGGCAGCATACCTTTGAGAACCACATCACACTCTTGCTTTGATAGAAGTCACCAAGTCAGCCTTGCAAGCTCCATCCACTCAGGTACCAGGGGACAGCTCTAGTGACTGACTCAGAGAAGGACAAGTAAAATTTCCATGGCTTTGGGAGACCTAGGTCTCCAGCTTATATTCATAGGGAGGACACATAACCTCAGGCTGACCTTGCTTATTGGTATGAATCACTGACTGTCAGGTACAGGAGGAGAACCAGGAACTGGAGCCAAAAATTTCTTGAATTATTGGCAAGAAAAAAAAAAGTGGAGAAAAACATAAGTATTTTGATTTCTTTTTCTTCAAACTATAGAATCATCATGTGCAAGATTATTTTGAAAAAGCAAAAGAAGCAAACAGAAGAATGTTTTCATTCTGGTAGAGTTAAATGACTGTCTACCTACAGAAACTATTGCACTAGTAGGCAAGCAAAAGCTTTTTTTCCTGGTGAGTGGGTTCTGGGTGTGGGAAGAAGACGGGAATGAACAAAATTAAATTTCGAATTTTATATAGCTTTATTTTTAGAAAAACTCATTTTAGGAAAGCCTGAAAAGAATGTATACTAGGCCAACATTAATAACCTCGAAAAAATCCTGTAATGCACTCTGCCGGGTTGCAAGTCAAACTTGTTTTTCACTGGCGTATCCCTCAAAGACTCAGTTATCATTTAAATTACGGGTGGTTGAGGGAAGGCTGTTAGGCTTTTAGTGGGGAAGCTGGCTGCAAATGCTGTTCTAATTTATGTACAGATACCAATGCTAATTAAGTAATAGCAGAGGATGTCTTTGAGTTTATAGAGCGATAATCATTTCCCATGTGTTCAATAAATGCTGCAGCTATAGTGTGTGGTGTTAATTTCACACTACAGTGGGAACTGGTGATTGTTGCCAAATATAATCGTAAGTCACAGGCAGTTTGGATTATTACAGTCAGGTACAGTGCCCAGAAAAATTATTTAGTCTATAATCACTTTTTAAAGTCACTACCAGATACTCAAAAATTAAGTTTTTGCCCCTGCAACGATATGCTGTATAACCTGTCCTTAGCCTGTGAGTAACTAACATTAGATACTTAAAACTGGTATTATGGAAAATATTTTCGATATCACTTACTTTTGCTCTCATTAGGTGTACAAAATAGGGTACACTGTAATAGACATAAGGCAAGCTCCCCTTCACTTCAGAGGCTTGCACCGAGACCACTTTGGATTTCCCTAGAGCAGAAGACAGCAGTGTTGTTATGCTTTCCTGCTTGTTCTTTCCAGACAGGCTGCTCTCAGCCAGACTTAATGCCAATGTCACATGCACAGAGGTGTCACAGAGAGAAAGATTCTAGTTGCACAACACCTTTCAAAATCAGTCAATGCAGAAATGAGATCCTGTCTTGGAAGGCTATGTTTGCTACTTGAAAAATAAGGAAACACTGAAACAAGGGACTCCAAGTGATCATTTTGAAATACCCATTCCACCAAAATCCATCAGCATAACAATGTATATTAACTCATGTTTTTCTCTTTATTTCCCACCCAGTAACAAAAAAAAAAGAAATACAAGAACTAATTGTGATATAGCAATGCTGGTGGCCCCTCACGTTCAGAGATCTCCCCTTTAAAGAAGACTGACCGGGAATGGCATTTAAAGCATCTGATTCTCCCCCGGGATTAACATGCGGCAAGCCCAGAAAACAACAAAAAAACAGCAAGCATTGACATGGAGCTATAACCTATTTCCATTTGGTCAGCGGGAGTTTTCATGCTCTCCCAAGCTTGAGATGAAGTTGTTTCTGCAAGTGATCCCTGGGGACAGACCATGGGAGGCACTGGGTGGAGATGTCCTCACAGAGGTGCCTTGCTTGGCCCTCAGCACGAGCTGAGGTGACCAGAAACAGCTGCTGGTGTGATTGAGGCACAGGCTACAGCCACCCAACTCCTTCCTGCCTTGGCCCCCTGGAGCAGCACCCTGATTCCTGCCACTGCTATTCTCCTCTGGTAGATAATGGTCTCCCCAGAGAAGTGCTGGAAGATAGATTACCTACAGTTTCAACACAGGGCCAGGCATTGCCACTCAGAGGAAGATGGAAGGGAAAATTGCAAAGGAAATGCACAAAAATCTCTCTGTGCTCATATCTGAGTTGTTCTGATCATTGTAAATGACATGGTAGATGTTTTTCATTTTTTACTTTGTATGAGTTCATTTATGTAGGCGCTCAAATTCTCTTCTGAGATCCCATTAAAATGCACCACACTCCACTGCATTTTCATGAAGGCACTTGCTTTATTTTGGAATGAACGTAAAATCACAAATCATGGATGCTGCCTGGGTCACCGACATAAACAGGTCTGCTTATTAACGGCTTTGTATCACAACATCTTCAGTGCTGAAGAACTTAGTTCCATGCTATATCTACTATTTCCTGCAATACCATCTGTATTTCACTAAGGATGAATGAATGCTTTCTTTATATCAAAAAGATCTCTTCCTTAATCACTTTGGTTCTTAATCACTCTTCGTTCTTCCCACACAAACATCCAGTTCTTATTTATTTATTGTTGGTTTTGTTTTCTTTTGTTATGTTGTTTGTTTGCTTTTGTTTTAGTTGGTGGTGGTTGTGATTGGCCAGTTGGTTCATTTGAGTTTTTTTGGTTATTGTTGTTTTGACTAGCTCTGTTAGTTCCTGTGTCCACAGACCCACAATTTCTCACTTGATCATCACCTCTTTCTCCACTTTACAAAAAGATGGCCTATCACAGGTCTCCTGGATCCCTTTGAAACTGATTCTGCAATGCTGTAAGCCTGTTGTCCAGCAGGAAGAGAATATGTTTCCATAAGACCATGCCATGTTAGTGGTAACATTTATTAGACCTGTCAGTCAAACTTATCGTGAAAATGGATATTCTATGATATATACTTCAATCACATTTTTTTGGTGGTTTTTGATTTTGTTTTTGTTTTTTTGCAAATATTTGGCTTTAAAAGAAAGCAATAAAATCCCAAGGATTCTCATTGTGGTAAGTAAATAGGCAGATAAGTTTTGTTTATTACTATTATAAAGTATGAAGACAAGACAAACTTTCCATAATAAACTTCAGAGACACAATCAAGACTCTTGTCCAGAGAGGATTTGGAAAATTTCAGAACTAGAGCAGAAAATTTTGTGGGCCAAAATACCAAGGGGATAGTTGTTTATTCAGCTGAATACAAGACACTAATTCGAGCCTGTAATCCTTCAGTTACTAGAGCAGCCACTAGCTGAAATTTGCAGTAAGTTCTCAGCAGCCAAACTCTGTGGATATTTTTATTCGCATAATATTAGCTACCTGGCTGTATTGCAGCAGTACTGTCACATTCCATCCCACGGCTTTAATTTAGTTTGCCAACACTTTCTTGCTCACATTAGCAAATATTAAAAATACATTATATTTTTTCCCCTTTACAGTTCAAACCACCAGAAAGGATTTTCTGCCCCTTCTGGGTGTTCCTGAGTAAAATTAGCTCACAGCAGAACTCCCTACAGGTGACTGGCAGCAATTATCCAGGAATAGTATAACTTTATGGCATAGATCCCTGTTGTATGGAGGGATTTCCTTCCTCCATGTAGGATTAAAAATATATACTTAACAAAGCATCCATCTACATATAAAATAAACTATGATTCAGCCAGTGGGCTTGTAAGAGGTTGTAGCTCACTGCATTGATAGAGAGAATGAATAATCAATTACAATGAAAGTTCGTGTTTCTAATACAACTTGTGATTTTCCAAAGTATTCAAAAACACATTTTTTTTTTAAATTTCTGAGGTCAGATTTTAACTTACCAAAGAGAATAGTAAGCTTTCTAAGTATATTAATGTAAAAATAAATCTATTTTATGGAAAAACCACTGAAAGACATGTAGTAAGTCTGGTCCAAGATTATCTGGCATAGATATTTTTCAATAACAAATGTGACAGTCATGTAGATCATAGAATCATAGAATGGTTTTGGTTGGAAGGGACCTTTAAGATCATCTAGTTCCAACCCTCCTACTATAGGCAGGGACATCTCCCTCTAGACCAGGTAATGGGTTATGTCTAATGAAATTATCTTTCAGCTTTTATTTTTCTACATTTTATACTTATAAACTTGCTTATCAATTTATACTTCTATTGGAGCTGCAATATTTCCCCCAAGCACCATGTAGGAAGAAGTATGCTTCAAAAGAATTTACTGGATAGCAGTGAAAGTTCTGTAAATATTGTTCAGAGTGACTGTGTATGAAGTGAGGGACACATAACAGAAATCAAAAGAAGAATAAACTAAAATTAAAAAATAAAAAAATGAGGAAGAAAACACTGAAAATTCACAGACTAAAATAATGTGTTAAAGAACAAAACAGGTTTTTTGTTTGCTTGTTTGTTTTGTTTTTTTTTTACATGTAACAATCTCACTGATTTTCTTCAGTATTTTAGCTGTATACGTATTGGAAATTGCTGAAATAAATGAAATGACACCAGCATAAGATTTTCCAGAAATTGTCCAGAGGTGAATTGGCTTTGTTTACTTACAGTCATTTGGAATGAAGTGCTGTGATTTCCTGTACTGGGATATACGTCATATATCAGGCATGAACCAATTAAGCCACTTTCACTGATTTTGAAATAGGAATGATTAGTTTTACAAAACTAGTACAATAAACTTATTACAAGGTAAAAGGAATTGTGGCAAAAAATATTCATGAGAGCCATGTAAATAGCCCTATACACTAGAACTAGAAAATTATTTTAATCCCATTTATTATTGAATGCAGTAGGAATGTTCGTGCTGAAACAACGACAAACTTCTCAGTAAAGAGAAATAAAAAAAAGCTGTATGCTTTATCGTATTATCATTAGATTTTATGTGATTTCTGTCTTCTTTCTGAAGTGAACCTGGTGAATCCATTTGGATTGTTTCTGCCCATATAAGTGTGTCACCTGGGAACAGAAGTGTGCTGCATGGGAGGCAATACACTGCATGTAAAATCCCGAACCGAAAACATTGGAACAGTAGGAAAGAGATGACTGTAGAAGTGGAAAGAAAGTATCACAACTGCAATCCTCCTTCCCCCTTGCTCAAGCAAGTAAAGCAGACAGATCAAGAAGCACTGCTTCGTGTCTTGGTATCCTGACTTCCTTAAGTATAGTTGACTCCCATCCACAGGTGTTGAAGGGAAGTGAATTACTAGAAGTCATCTGATAGAGTGTCCAAAATCTTGGAAAATATACTGGTGAAAGGAGGTTGCAAGGGTGGAAATTAGATGGTGTGTCCTTTCCCTGGAGACCCCACAGAAAACTCCTAAAACTCCAGAAATTTTTGGGCACAGAAAATGTCCATGGCAGCCAACAGAGGTGTCGACCAAATGCAAACCTGCAATGGATAAAGGGAAAGGCTCCTAGGTTTCAAGGAAAAGTTCAGCATAAGCCCTGTTTGTTTTGCTTCAGCAGTGAAAAAAGAATGAATTGCTAGTTTAACTGAAAGTGTAAAGAAGGCATTTTCCCACATTCCTACATCCGTGGTGTCGATCTGCTTTGTTATTGTGATGGAGGAGTGGGTGCATGGAGTACAGGACTATAGACCACTTTCAGTACCAAATATCCTACCATGCCCTAACTCCCACGCAAATAAATCCCATTGCATCAGTAGGGACTTACAGAGTTCAACATCAGGGCAGAATCCAGCTGTGCATTTCTGTGCTTCATAATAATGTGATTGTGTTGGGGTACTGCAAGAGAGGGACAATACTGAGGCCTTCACAAATCAAATTCCAGCACAAAACCACACATGTTCTGGGGAAGCAGTGTTGGGAATCATGGGGTATCTAGTCTGGAGCTATTTGGCATCGGATGGTATGTGTTTGCTGTCACAGTCTTGTTTTGTGGTGAAAGCAAGTTGCTGGTGGGAAAGGAAGTTAGAGAGAATAAGATCATCTACCTCTAAAAATAAGATCGGTTTTACAATAGGCCTTTTGCTCTTACGCTGTTTATATAGGCAAATTACTTGGCACACTCTGCTCTGACGGCACAGAAACATACTTTAGACTGCTATTTTTGAGCCACCTATTCATCACAGGATCTTTATTAAAAATGTACTTTCCATTCTTCTGCAAACAAATACAAAAATCTGGTCTCTGAAGATATCAGAGCCATTCATTTTTGAAGCTGGCAGCACTGACTTGGAGAAAAGTTATACATTATCAGTTTTTTCATAGTAAACTTTCCTTTTATCCACTAGAAATAATGAAATATTAAATGTTGTATAAAAAAAAGTTAAACTGCTTTGAAGGGAAGAGAATGTAAATCACACAGTCTGATTCAAGTTCACCGCAGGAAATCTTTCTGATGCTGCAAAAAAGCATAACAGAGTGTTCTCAATGCACATCCACAGGCTGCTTCTCCCATGCAGCTTCAATACTGAAGGATTTAACATTTCTAGGGAAATAACTTCTGTGCCCTATGAGAAATCTGTATAGCATGCTGCCAACACAGCAGTCCCTGGCTGATGGTTCAGTAATGTTACACATTCAGAGCAGCTTCACCTCATATTTCCCCAGAAACCATCACTGCCTAATTTCATCTGTCTCTGACTCATAGTGCTCTGAGGCACAATGACAGAAAGCTGTCCCCTTGGAGACTGTCGCTTGTTTGTTGACCACCAATTTCTCTGCTTAGTGCATGGTAATCAATGGACATGCCAAGAATGTCCCAGTAGGATCAGTTTGGTTTTGTTTGTTTGTTTGCTTTTGAGTTGGTTTGCTTGTTTGTTTTGATTTTGTTGTTATATTTAGGCTTGGCATTGCCTATTAGGGTTAGAGAAACCCCGGTGACAAGGGAAATCCTAAACAAAAGGTTACAGCTGTGTGAATGGCCGGTACCTTCATGCATTGTGTTACCAACAAGCATACCAACATGACACCTCCACCAACACCTCAAAGACAGGACACAGAGTGCTAAAAACACCAATTTCCTCCTCCTCCCCCAGTGAGCCAGAGTTACAGTAACACCTTGTTCAAACACAATATAAAGGAAGAAAAGCGGGATTTAATAGCCCTTGAAAGATTTTGTTTCTCATCAGCAAGGAACAAAGGCTCGATTTAACAGCCTGAAGTCTTTCTGATCTGAGATACAGAAAAGCTAATTTAAATCCAGCTAAAATACTTATGCTACCTTAATTTCAAATATCTATGGGCTAATTTGAGAAGGCCAGGCATTCATTCCCAGCTGTCTTATTAAAGAGACCAAGGCCATTTCCCATCAGTCCTTTTGGGTAGCATCAAGCTGACACATAAACCGAAGACAGAGAGACAGTGAAGCTATGGGTGCTGAAACCCCCCTTCCAACTATGAGAGGCTGGGGCGTCTCATCAGACTCCCAGGAAGAAGGATAGAGCCAGATCACATGCAGCAGCTCTGAGGGAGCAGCGCTGCCTCTGCAGGGCTGCGTGTAGGCAAGGGTCCCTCTGTGCTGTGATAGAACAGACCTCTTTCTGGGTCTGTCATATTGATCCCACAGGAGCTAGATACATAGCCATCATGAACAGATTCAGATATACCCCTGTCACAACACCCATGGGAGAAAGACCAAAGAGCAGTCCAAAGATACCAACAGAAAAAATGCTAGGCATATAGAGCTCAACCAATACTTCCCTTGGTTGCTAGACTGTTGTACTGCTGATTTTTAAGCATAATCAAAGAGGCTTCAAAGAGCCTGTAAAAATGCTTACATATTTTCCTTACGACTGCTGGAAGTAAATGCACAAACACTGACATTATTGTTATAGCCAGGGCCTTGAATGAACCATCAGAAAATGGGGAGGCATATTCTTAATGGTCTTCTTCCCACTGCCATTTTCATAGTACTACTATTTCTTATGTTATGGTCTGAAGATCTGGTTAGGCACCATTTTAAGTGGAGTTTAACACCTATATCTTACAAATTTATAAATTAAGCCGCATTTCTACTTAGATAAGGATCATTTTTTAAACAGATATTTTACATGTGTATATTTGGCTTCACANCACAATCTGATAGGAGTTTTAAATATTTGACTATAAAATGCTTAGTCAGTATTGGCACATTCTAGATGGTCACATAAATCACCACATGTATTTTTTATTCGATTGGATGAATACATTCTTACTGGGTTTTTGATAACACATATTTCGAGGGTCTGAGCCCACATCTTTCTAGTTACTGGTGAGATAGCAATGGGCCAATCAATTTTTTCACCTTTTGTCTTTCTCTAAGAGCATTTAGGCTATTAAACATTATTTGCCTGAACATTTGCAGATAGAAGACATGTATATTTGAGATTGTATCTTGTACAGTAATAAAAATAAAAGAAATCCATACGGTTCTTGCCCAGCTTTGGTTTAAACCAGGTTGTTTTAATTCAGTTGAAGTTTTGGAGAAAACTTGTTGATGTGTAGAGAATGAATAGTAGTGTGTCAGCAGAAAGGAGAAACTAAGCCTTCTTCCCTTCTCGATTTTATGGCATACTGAATGAATGAGTGTATACTTGTATTTGGACCGATGGGTCCTCTGATGACTGAAAGAGGCAGGCAAGTGAAAGCTGGTAACAGCCTTGTCAGGCGTGCAGACACTGCCTCATCAGAGCATAGTTTCCCATGAGTGTGCTCAGCGTCCATTAAACAAAACCTTTAAGAAGGAGCATTAAAGCCAGTGGGACAAAATCCTCCCATGCTACAGCAGGGATGCAATCCTCGAGAGACCTGCATTTCTCAGGCTCCTTCAGAAGCTCATTTACTTGTTAAAAATGTAACATTAAAATTTTATCTTTTAATCAAAATAATCTGCTGGTTAGCCTATCCATATTCTATTCCCCCAGCAGAAACAGAACTTATACTCTAAACTCTAATAGCATAGTACTGTACAGATCACAGTAAAAACAGTTATGCTTGTGGTAATGTTGGAAAATTCATCCCATATGTTAATTAATCTCATTTATTTGGAAGACAGGAGTATCAGTCAGGAACCTTGTTCTTTATCACTGTAATGATTCTCTATAAAAAGATATTGCAGATAAGGAAAACATGCCCTAATACAAGAGTAGCCTGCCATTTGGCCCTCTCAAGAGATACTTATCTATCTGCCTGCTGAGCAGCTGGATTAAAGGTCAGCTGTGATCGATGTGGCACTGAGTCACCATTACAAGGAATTTATTGAACACAGCTAATAAGGGGAAAAACCAGGATGTAGTCCTCACCACTCTTACGTTTATGGACATTCTATAAATGGTAAAACAAAAGAAGTGCCTCCAAACAGATGCCGGATGTGTGTGGTTTCACACAGTGAAGTCTGTATCATTTTCATTTAGTTTTTGTCATCTCCTGCAAAGCAAATGTCAAATATCCAACCAAGTGGCAGACAATATATTTCGAGATACCTACAAGCAAACCATCCTTGGACAGAAGGTTGCTCAGTAGGTAGTAGATGACCTACATAAATCCATATCTATAAACTTATGTATCAAATATTTATGATTAATGAGAGCAACAGCTGAAATAAAAAACATACTGCAAAAGATCTAAAAGCTTGGGTTTGTAGGATACTTTCTCCAGAACAGATCAAATCTCTGTTTAGAGACAGAACCCTAATTATATATGCTTCACAGGATGTTTTTCATGGGATCCTCTCATGTAAAAAAATGGAAAAGAATTAAGAAACATCAGAGGCAAATATTTAGTAGTGCCAAAGTTTTCTAGGCACTCCAATTCTGCCGTCTGTACAGCTGACGGTGAAAATCCCTCAAGACTTCAAGAGATATCAGATGATTCAGGACCGAGCACTTTATAATTTATGCTTGACCTCAGTCTGAAAGCTGTGTGTGTGCCTGTACGCTACTTGTCACTGCTTAAAAAGGCCTCTGTTTTCAGTCTGCTATAAGAAACTACACTTCCAGTAATGGCTCCAAAATGTCCATCAGTATTTATCAGTGAAATAAATATATGGAATGAGGATACATTTGATAATTTTGACAAAAGTAAATAAAGTAAAAAAAGGATTAATGCTTTAATTAGTATTTCTGTCCTCTATTTGAATCCTCTGTGTCTTAAAAGAATTGCCTCAAGCATCATGTCATTATGTATTCAACAGTATATATATCCACCACCCCATGTTTCACTCTCTTCTCTCCATACTTATCTGCTTTGCTGGCTGCCACACATTCTGAATAAAAATATGTACTCTCTTTTTATTCATTGCATAGCACCAAATATAATGAAAACAAGTCATAAAACTCATCTTCTACCAATTTATCAAAAGGCAATAGCAAAGACAGCTGAGATCTTACTCAAGAAAGTATGATCAAAGAGAAGAAGCAAGATAAGGTAGATATAACTGTGCTAAATACTTGCAAGTAAGGTACAGTAAAATGTCTTCATGCTCACATAAACTAGTAAGGGAGACTGAAGGGTAGGGAAACCATTTTTGCATTTGACAGACACAATTTCATTTTAAAAAGTTTGACTGGATTTATTTACTTCGTTTTGCTATACCCTGTAAATTCCCATTCTGGAAATTTCAGTCTCTTTACCACAGGAGCAAAATTAAATATTTGTGAAACTGTATGATACAATAATATTAGTCAATTGTACAGTAATATCAAAGCACAACAAGTGTTTGGATAAACAAGTCACAAGAGATTGTTTAAAATGAAATTTAGCTCATTCTTTTCGAATTACGGAGGGATCTGACTAGACCCTGGTAAATTCTGATTTCCTGGGAACAATACTACACAGTTTATGCATTTCACAAGCTTACTCTTCTGCCAGCAATCAATAATTCCATGCTGTTTACCTCTCCTCATGCACGTTCTCACTGCAAGCTACCCCCAAGACCGGTGATGCCCCTGACCCACTGTGCCACAACTAACTTTTCGTGCTTCACTTTGGCTGCTCTGCTTAGCTTTGCACAGGAGCCCGTCAGACTGCAGCCCAAGTGGCACGGCCCATTATCTGAAGGCAGAATCTGGAGCAGTATCACCAAAACCTAGTGCTTAATTTTTAATATACGTAAATACATTTGTTGCAAAATATCAAAACAGATTTTCTTTATGAGGTGACATCACAGGGGCCAGCTTGTCTTCTCTGAAAGTACTGTTTGTTTCCAGTGCTCATTTTTGACCAGTTAGTACATGTCAACGTCTTCTTTGTTATAGCTGGTGTAGCATTGCTCCCTTCAAATACTACAAATGTAAGAGTGCGTAGGAGGCTCTTTTCACTTCTCCAGTTGCTACATCAGCCCTAGCCTCCCAGTCTCTGCACAGCTCTGCTCAGCAGCAGCATCTCAGTAGGTGGCACTCTGTCCCTGAAAGCCCAGCATGGACTTCTAGGCTTGGGTGGGATATAAACAGAAGCCCTCAACCCCGGGGCTTCTCCATGGGACTAAATGTGCTGGGGTCCCCCACAACTCTACTGAAGTTCATTCTGTGTGCTGAAGCAGATGAGGAAGTCACCTCCTGCCTTACAACAGGGCTCAGGCCGATAGTGTAGCAGCCTGTTTGAGACTTGCATTAGTATCACAGATGCAATGGTCATGTTCATAAGGCAAATTATTCAATTCTTAAAGCACTGCAAATAAGCTACAGAGTTACAGAGGCTGTTGTTTGTAAATTGTCAGCATAAGGAAAAACAAAAGCCAACTCAGTATAAGGATAAAAAGGTGCAGCCACCCCAGCTCAATATTCAGCTTTTGTGGTTATCTGGAAACAAAACTGTATTCATTTGGCTTTCCAAAAAGTACACCACTGAGGTAGCTGATGACAGTAACAGCTGGTGGCCAGGACAGAGAATCCCCCACATGATATAAATCAAGGGACAGGGTAGTTTGATCAGTAGGCGGGTGAACAACTATTTTTCTTCTGAGATCAGTATGGAAGAATCAACTTCTCCTTGACTATTTTTGTACCCAGGAAACCTGGTTAAATGATGAGTTAGTACCATCCACTATGTTTTTCTTGCTGTTTTCCCTGAAATTCTTTTGCACTAGCTGGATTTGCAGGCAAGCTGCTGTCCAGGCTCGCAAGGACTCTGGACTGGGTTATTGTTTTGCATGGATTTTTCAGCTACATTCAGTGGAGCTACTGAAAACTCACTGATGAAGGAACTCAGCTGACATAAAACAAGTAGAAGTCTGCAGCAATGGCTGATAAGAAAATCAGGCAAAATCTGCACAACAAATATCTGACTGAAACTATGTTTGGAAAATGAGAGAGTGTTCATTTTGGTGGTAAAATCTGTTTCTGGAGGAAATGCAGTACAAAGGAAATCACTAAGCAGAGACAAAACACAGCATTTTCCGTTGTGTTAGAACTGCTCATTTCTAATCTTGGCAATTATCTCCTGAAGTAGCTTATTGAAATGAAACAATGCTTGATGTTGTAATATGCTAGCATGTTAACTGCAATCAAAATTAAGAATTAACAAACATACTTTCACTATAAACTTGTATGGTTTTAAAAAGTGTCTTCAACACTTGGTCTTAATGAAAGCTATAATTCCTCAACATTATTTTTTCTTGCCCTGAATAAATTACAGGCAATTGAAAATAAGCATTGGCAAGTACCATTAGCAATCTTGTGGATTTAGTTACTTCAAATGCTTCTAAATGTCTCTTTCAAAATCACTTGCTTTAAAGGAACAACAGATTATGATCACATCAGTAAATTGTTACGAGAGGCATGGAGACCTGGTTCAATGCATACTGGGGAAAGACAGAAGCACATTCTCCAAATAGTTCTCTCAAAGAACACACTTAACAGGAACCTGCTTTGGTTCTGCAGCCAATGGAACAGCTGGCTCCAAGGACATATGTGGGTTTATATCGCTTCAGCAAAGCACTCCAAAAACTACAGCAAAAATGTGAACCTGACCTCAGCAGCTTATCACCGAAGGTTTGAGCTTTGGGTTACTTTTCGTAGTTTAACTTAGACCTAGAAAGACTGATATTATTTTACCTCTGACTTCTCACCAAATCTGCCTATTGCATACTTATCATGGTTTCTGTGCTTTCAGCTTCTTAATTTTATCCCCTGTTTTATTTCTTTCTTCTGTTTTTAACTCTTACATGTGGTCTATATAATGTATTTTCACTTTAATATGAGGAGTACATCCTCATCCCTAGTTCTGATTCCTGCTATTCACTGTTAATTTAGAGCAGCATCTAGAACCTGTGGCCAGGCAGGGTTCCATTTTGCTGCTGCAAGTTGGACCTTTCCATCGCAATGCACACTTTAGCAATGAGGTGAGAGTGAGGAATGCAAGCCTTCATACTGCTTTTTCAGTGTGGAACTGAAGCCAACAAGATGGAGAAATGTACAGCTTTGGAAGCCTATAAAAGGAAAGACGATATTCCTTCTTTTCAAGACTATTAAGATCACCTGATTTCCATTTGGTTACAGGCAGTTTAAGATTGACTATCTCATAACTTATTTTATGTTGCCATTTTTCCTGCGCTGTACAGATTACTAAAGAGATAAAGAGATCAGCAGGGGATTTGAAAACATCCTTTGAACATCCCTGCACTTAGAGATCTGTTAAGTCTCCCTGTGTGGAATAAAACCTGATGGTCTGGAAACTGTCAGTTTCTTCTGCAGTGAGAAACACTTTGTGCCTTCCTGGCCAGGTGATCTCAGCAAGCAATGATCGGTGATAAGAGAATGGATGGAAACACTGGTGTTCACAGTCAGAAACTCATGATAGAACTTCCTCCCAACTCTATTTTAATTTTTACTAAAGTTGAAACAGTTTTAATAGTTTGCTACTGTCATTCCAAAATTAGATTTATCTTTGCATAATGTTCATTATTTTTCTTTAATCCCCTTTTGGATCTGAATTTCTAGAATTCATATCTAAAGAAAGGATTTTACTTCTGAAACTTTGTCTGCTGTATTAGCATACATACACAGCTGGGGAAGACACTGCATTTTGTACCAAGTTTGCTTGTACAAATACAACAGCTAAAAAACATCTCCAAAAGCTGTCCATACTGCATCTATCCTATTCTTCTGTGAGAATTCTGGTCTGCTAATATTCCTCAAAGGAGAAATAAAAAGTCATAAAATTAAGTCACAAAAAAATAGTTTCAAATAATGTTGTGTTTTACTTGTGCCTGCACGGAGTTCAAGAGATTTCATTTGCCCTCAATACTCCCCATTGTACAAATGCTTCTGCAGAAAGAGGACTTTTACAGACCATACTTGCCACAGCATCTGCCCTAAACACTACGTTTCTCTCCTCCTGCTCCACCACTTTCAAATTTAATTCTGGTTTTCAGTGTTGTTTTTTTGAACATATAGTGTCAGGAGGGAGAGGTGATTTGCTTGCTAGTTTGGTAGGGCTCATATTGTTCTCTGATGACACATCCTATGAATTTTCAGTAATTCTGGAACCAGTATCCCAGCCTAGGTGATACCCTTCCACTAGTCACAAGAAAGCATTATCACGTTAAACAACATTCATGTAGAACAAATGGTGAGGTGAAAGATAGTAACAAACAAAGGAAAATAATGAATTACAGAGCAGTTTCAATGAATGGTATTAAGCATAAGAGTAAAGCTGTTCCCCTGGCATGGCTCTTTAATACTTATCTGTGTTGATTTATGACCAGCTCACAATGGATATTTTTGTATATCTGAGCTGTGGGGGAGAAGAGAGAAACATGCCCTTGGTGAGCAGGACCAGCACACATACACACAAGCTGCTGTTGAGTGTTTCCATCTTTCACTAGTGAATTAATATCTTCTGGATGCAGGTGCAGTGAAACTCATCCCTGATCACTAAGCTGGCTGAAACAACATATTTCTGTAAAGGAAAGGTGGTTTACGCTGCCCAAGCTCTTTCTGTTGCTCATAGGCAAGTCAGATAGTATCTGTGGAACAACAGCTTTTTCTTTAAAGCAAGAATATCTCGCTTACTGACATACTTTGACCTCTAGTAATCTAAAAATCATTAGGGGATTTTGAGAATTTAGCATTAAAATATAGAGAGAATATATTTATTTGCAGCATATTTACAGTAGACATTTCCAAAGATCTCATTATCTCCTATCATATAATCATATTCCAGCAAGAATACCCCCACAGCATCACTTCACACCTGTGAAACAGTTAATATGGGCACAGCATGCTACTGCCTTCAGTAAGATTGGAATGCATTATTTGTGAACTCTCGTTACATTTGTTTTGATCTCCGGTGTAAGTCTATATACACAAATAATATATGATCATGTCCATGAAGACAAGTAAGACCAATGCCAAAAGTCATCTGGATTGTAGTGGCCAGCAGCTCAGCCTTGGAGGTAAAATCCAGTTTGTTGTATCTTTATATATATTATAGACACTAAGGATGAGCTTATTTGCCAATTGTTCTATTTACCTTCACTGTTTCCTCGCTTCCGGTGTTACTTGCCCTCCTACTTGGGCACAGACATATCCCATTTCAATATGTATTGGCCTCACGGGGAGTAGAAAGATAAACAAAAGAGGAACCATTTGGTGCAGAAACAGTCACCTGCTTCTTAATTAGAAGACCAACTGTCCAAACAAAAGAATGAATTGCATGCCTTGCTCACTGTGATAGAGTGAAAGAAAGCTTCAAATTAGTGTTTTACAAAGAAGATGACACCTCTGTTAGAGCCCACTAATCTGCAGCATGTAATCACGAGATGACAAGGTCAGATTTTTAGAAAATCTCCACATTTTCTTCACTGTTTCTCTCTCCCCCCCTTTTTTTTTTCTTTTTTTCTTTCCTTTTTTTCTTTTTTTGCCTGCAGTGGTGGTGGTAAGGGGAATGTTAGAATTCCTTCAAGTCCTTATTTGTCAGCCTTTGAGTGCCCTTCACAAGTCAAAATAAGGATTCTTACTTAAACAGTAAGCATTTATTTGCAGAATATTGCTGCTAACAAAAATCCGTGCAAGCATAATGTAGTGTCAACTTCAAGTGAGAGAAGACATGCCATAGTATGCCCAGACATATAGAATCATAGAATGGCCTGAGTTGAAAAGGACCTCAAAGATCATCTAGTTTCAACCCCCCTGCTATGTGCAGGGTCGCCAACCACTAGACCAGGCTGCCCAGAGCCATATCCAGCCTGGCCTTGAATGTCTCCAGGGATGGGGCATCCACAACCTCCTTGGGCAACCTGTCCCAGTGTGTCACCAACCTCTGTGTGGAAAACTTCCTCCTAATATCTAACCTAAACCTCCCCTGTCTCAGTTTAAAACCATCCCCCCTTGTCCTATCACCATCCACCCTTGTAAATGGCCATTTCCCCTCCTGTTTATACACTTCCTTCAAGTACTGGAAGGCCACAATGAGGTCTCCCCGGTGCCTTCTCTTCTCCAAGATAAACAAGCCCAGTTCCCTCAATCTTTCTTCACAGGAGAGGTGCTCCAGCCCTCTGATCCTCTTAGTGACCCTCCTCTGGACCTGTTCCAGGAGCTCCATGTCCTTCCTATGCTGGGGGCCCCAGGCCTGGATGCAGTACTCCAGATGGGGCCTCACAAGAGCCAGGTAGAGGGGGACAATCACCTCCCTCTCCCTGCTGGCCACCCCTTTTTTAATGCAGCCCAGAACACAGTTGGCCTTCCATGCTGCAAGTGCACACTGCTGGCTCACGTACAGCTTCTCGTCCACCAGAACCCCCAAGTCCTTCTCTGCAGGGCTGCTCTCAAGGAGATCTTCCCCCAGTTTGTATAAATACCTGGGATTGCCCCGACCCAAGTGCAGCACCTTGCATTTGGCCTTATTGAACCTCATTAGGTTTTCATGGGCCCACTTCTCCAGCCTGTCCAGGTCCCTCTGGATGGCTTCCCTTCCTTCCAGTGTATCGACTGCACCGCTCGGCTTGGTGTCATCAGCAAACTTGCTGAGGGTGCACTCAAAGCCATCATCTATGTCGTTCATGAAGATGTTGAAGAGCACTGGTCCCAAGACTGATCCCTGAGGGACACTGCTTGTGACCAGCCTCCACCCTGAGATAGGCACACCTCATTTGAAATCAACGCTTTTCCATGTGATTTGGCATGTGCAGAGCTAATTTGCTTCAGTTCAGAGGTGCACGTGTCACAACAAAGCCATCAGCACACGATGTTCCTGCCTGGGGAGCACCCAATAGATACATCGATCAGGATTCAGAAAATTTATCAGAATACCCACGACCTGACTTTTTAACATTGTCTGAAAATGTTACACGCATGAGCAGCTTGGAGTGGAGTTCTCTGTCTGGGTGGTACTACCATTCAATTCAGAGAGCGCTTTGCCAGATAAGTCCTAATTGCCAAGACCTTTGCTTTTTCAGGAATCGATCCTGACCTGGGAAAGAAGTTAAGCCTGCTTGTTCTTCTGGGTCAGGCCAAGCTAAGATCACTGTCTGTCAGACACACAACCCTTACGCTGGGCTCGGGGGAACAAGCATGACAGAGCCCAGAGGCAGACATCCAAGATCTAGGTCATGCTTTGACAGGAGATGGGATATTGCTGCAGCAAAGACACTGTGTACAGGCTACATACACACACATGCTGTGCCTTAAGGGAAATACAATAATTAACTGCAAGTTTGAGAATAGGCATAAGGAACCCAGTTAGGGAAATCTATAGCAGAGTATCCTATTTGCAAGGAGAGAAAAGGACTGTTGGGCTGCTGCTATCAGGCTACCCCAGAGCCTGGCTCAAGCATTTCATAGCTCTGGACTAAATGCTTTTATTCACACTTCCCCCTGAGCACAGAACTTGGATCTTGTTCCAGTCCTTACCTCATGAGCAAGAAGATATTCTACTCATCAAGAAGTGCTACACTGCCAAGGAAAGAAGGCAGCAAATGATGTTTGGAAAGCAAGGAGCAGAATGATTTTCAGAATATTTCAAATTTTGCAGAATAAGAAGATAGGTCTTTGACTAAGCTTTGGAGGAGTCCATGTGTAACTGCGTGGAGAGTCATTTAGCTCACTGGAATAACTACTAATTATTGGCAGAAAATCGGGTAATTTGTTTCCTGACAACTCCACTTAATCTTTGCCTGTTATAAGTAACAATGGTATACATCACGTGTTTTGACACAATGAATATTTTAAACTTTTTAACTGAACAGATACAATAAGCCTTCAAAAAGAGAAAGGTGCATTTTCCACTCTCTAGCAGCCTTTTCAAGCTGAGTGTGAACAAACGTGGGTTGTGAAAGCCTTATTTTACTTCTCCTTGAACATACAAGAATAAAGAAATCAAAACACAAAATGCTTGTGCTGTGCAGTCCCAAGTTCTAGTCAGACTGATACAAACTCTGTTTATTAATTAAGCAAGTGCCTCCAGAGAATTTGGTATTTCTCTCTGAAATCAACAATCCATTTCAGCAAAGCCCTATTTGCCATCATTGAAATATCACTATTGATACAGTTGAGATGTAAAAGCTAGCAGCACAGCTGGTGGTGTTCCATGAGCTCTTAATATCCAGGCGCTTAAACTGAAAAGTGTCATATCACAGACTGTTACAAGTGAGTGCATCTATAGTGACTAAAAAAAGCGCAATACTCTCTGGAACCAGATGAAGATCTTTGTGATCATAAAACAATTTATCAGAAAAAGCATTAATTCTCTTTTAACAAGAAGAGTCTCTCCTGTAGCTCCCCACGGTTGATTCATGAAACAGGCAGGCCATGCATAGTGACTACAAAGATCTTTTGTAAGTTTTAACACGAGTCCTGAATTACTCTTTTTCTTTTTCTTTCTTTTTCTTTATTTCCCCCCCAGAAATGTTACTTTTTTTCCTATTGCGAAGCATCCAGTAATGTGAGAAGAACAGTATGGCACTGCTTCTCCTTGAGTGTTTACAGCAAGCTTATTAGAAACAGAATTAAATTGATGAAAGTAAACCCACAGGAACCTCTTCCTATTTGTGAGATGACTCACTGCTAAGTCATTTAAGGCCTTTTGGAACTATTATTAACGTGTTGATAAGTACCACAGTCCATTACAAACTTTGCATAAATTAAAGAAAAAAGAGCAAAGAAGAAGTTGGAAGACAAGATGTTCTCACAGAGTGTCTCTGCTTTCCACAAAAGCATTGTCCGTATAATAGAGAAATTACAATTCTACCACTTATATTTACTGAGAAGTTAAGAAAGTGGCTACTGTAATAATATTTTTCCATAAAGGAACACAGCATAAAGAACACTCCATAAGGAACACAGCAACAAGACACCAGATATATTGAACATATTCAATGATTTCTTTGGATGGCTTGATTACAGCCCAGCTTCTACTTCAGTGCAAATTCTGCAGAGTTTAGGCACTTATTTTATTTCTCCAACATATATGTTTTTTAATACCATGCATGAGCCAAAAGGAGATGGGCAACATTTTGACAGATTTTGTAAAAACTGAGTCTTTAGTTCCATGTATGTTACGCATCCGTTCCTGGCAAATGAATACACTATTTCCTCCTTTCTCTCTTCAGATGATCTCTTAATCAATCTTTCGTATTCAAGGATATCTTACAGGTGTTTTATTTATTTATTTATTTATTTATTTATTTATTTATTTTGCACTGAGTATTAGGCAGTACCAAGTAAATGACCATACACATGAATCTGCTGAAATAATTTTTGTCCACAGGTGAGAACCTTATGGACATTTCCAGTGAGAAGGAGTAAGGAGTGTACTGAAACACCAAAGACAAGAAATCCACTGGCATTGCTAAGATATATCTGCCTGCTTGACTAGAGGTGATTATGTGTGCCAAGTTGGAAGAGAGGATAAGAAATGGGATGAAAAACCTTTTAGGACAGAAATTATGAAGACAAAATAGGTGAGGTTCAGCAACAAGTATGGAAAATGTGGAATTGTTTCAGACAGTATTCTCACGTTGGTCATTTCAGACCAGTGGCACAAGAGAGTCCTCATGCTTTCACAGGTCTTCAAAAAATGTAATCTTCATCCAGGCAGCCATATGTCATAATGGAACTCTGTTTTTTAAGGGTAGGACTTCACAACTCCCTTGCACATTTCACCTTGTGCTCAAGGGAATCTTACCATTGTCACCTGATTTAAGCAATAAATCACACCAAATGTCCTGGAATGAAAAGATTTTCTAGGATGATAAATGGCAAGACATTTTCCTTTTGTTCATTGTGTTAGCTTTTACAAAGTTTCACATTACCAGTACTTTCTTTTCATCAAAGGAATTACAAGATTCACGTACATTTGGGGCAGTGGGAAGAAAAGTAAATATCACAAACCTCAAAGTAAAATTGCAAGCATTTGTAATTCTGAGTACTTATCTCAAAGGTATGTTATTAGAATTAACGAGTAGGATCATTGGTGAAGAGTGCAAGAAAGCTTTGTAATTCACTACGCGAAAACTTTCATGCCTGCCCAGTGTTAGTATAGTCACCTTCTACTGATATTGTAGACAAACCTTCATGCATAGCTATGAGTATACCATAAGTCTGTTTTAGGCAACTCTCATGCTATTTATGATACTCGAAGGTGTGCACTTTCTCTTTAAATGTTAGGGATCTGTGGCTGTGAGGGAAGAGTAATCATATATTTTGGCTGAGAGAAACAAAAAAAAGAGAAAAACTAAACCTTTTTCTGTCTTTATCTTTGGACAGGCAGTCCTATCTGCACTTTTGCCCCAGCTCTGAAATTTTAACTAACCCAACTAAAGTTGCTAACTTGGCAGAAAACATTTTTTTTATTGCTTGGAATTTCTGTCGATTTTCTGCTTTGATGAAACGCGGATGGAGACTCCTCTTTGTAATGGTATTGTAACACTCAAATGTTAAAATCAGCTCAAGACAAAATATGCAGTATCATATTTAACGTCATGCATAATCAGCTACAGTACACAGAGAGAAACTACGATGTAAAAAAATGACAATTCCTCCATAAAAACATTTTTAAAAGAAACTACTTATTTTTAAATAAGAATATTTTAAAACAAAAATACAAGTCTGCTTTTATGTTTGAACCCTTTATCTGTGCCTTGCAATGTATTCATGTTGATTCCTAATAAGCAGTCTCTTGACGTCATTGTTTCGGTGATGTCTTGTTAATTACAAACTCCACGCACTAGCTATAATCATGATAAATTTTCACATTTGATAGAGGAATTTTAACAAGTGTGTTCCAGTTTCCCTGTAAAAGTAATAAACCTGAACACAGAAAGGAATGATTTAATTTTTGTAATATCAAATGTCATGTCTCCCTGTGGAACACAGAAATCATCAGCAAGGGCTAATTGTTACTCTAAAATGAAGCCCCTTGTACAGAAGGGAAAACTGAGCATGGAGTACCTGGTATGGACTGTGCTGTGAAAATAAGAAGGGGGCTGTTGCCCAACAGAGGAACACTTACTTTTGTCCTACTGGCAAGATAGGCTCTTCCTGTTACACGCATTGCATTTTCATAGAGCTGAAGGGCTTTTCACAAACCTGCCTGTTTGTCCTGGACTGGAGCAGAAAAGCCACTGTCATGGCCAGGACCCAGCAGTCGTGATTCATAGTGAAGTACTACCCTTGCTTTTTCCACATGCTTCAGAAGTAATTAAGTTTCTTCTCAGACAAGGATGAGATCCTGATAAAAAGTTGCAGGTTCACCTGAGTCAAACCTATTGCCTAGAAACATCTCCTTTATTAGGAAATAATCAGCTGTCATTCCAGCAGCTGAAGAAAGCTGTGAAATATACTACACCAGGTTCAAGTACACTAAGGATTTGTAAGGAACAGAGAGGCTCACAGTCTGTTTCCAAGGTTACTCAGGAGGCCCTGTTAGACTGTATCTCCATTCACCTCCCCACATCCCTATAGCAGTCCTGAAGGTGAAGCTTTGCTGGGTAGGTAGCAAGATCCAGATGTTGCTCCTCACTTGCAAGCATAATTGCCTCCTGAGGACCTCTTTTTGGAAGACTGTTTGAACATTCAAGAAAACATACACTGTCCATAACATGCTTAGTTCTTTTTTTCTCCTGTCTTCCAAATTAATTTTTAAAAAGTTAGAGTCTTTTTCACTTGCCTTTTCCTCTAATCCCCTCCTTCTAGTGATCAGGCTTTTTCACAGCAATGGAAAACAACTGAATAGTCCAAATGAAAAACCATCTCTTTAGAGCAGCAGTATTTTTCTGCACATATTCTGAAATATTTTCAGTTGAAGCTCCTATTAAATTTGGAGCAATTCCAAGACCCAAATGAGAAACTGCTCTTTCATGATCCCTTGATGAACAGAATAAAGAACTGATTCACTGGGGACGAGTAGAGGTAGATATGACTTCTTCTTCCAAGATCTGAGGGCTACTTATATTTGGAGAGCATTTTTTCCTGTAGTCTATTTCCTACATGATCTAACAGAGCCTTCCTTTGAATAGTATCAGTATGTATGACACTTTTTCAACTATAAACTTTCCCTCCTCAGTGTTTCCCCAGACTCTATGTGGTGGTGATTCTCTAGATTACCGTTTAAGTACCATGCCTCAAAGAATGAATAGGATCTAAGAAAAGAATTTAAAAGAACACTTCAGCTACATATTCACTGTATCTATACAATCAAATGGAACAAAATATCGGACTGTTACTCCATTTTGGCAAATACATTATATGTCCTTGTAAGAACAGCCAGTTCAGATAGAGCATAAGACATCAATTATTTTCTGAGGAAAGCTTAAAGCATCAGCAGTAAAAACAAAGTCACATTCTGGATAAAACAAACCCACATTCAAAGACTACTGCAGCATTTCGGGGATTAATATTCTATTTATGTTTCTCTATGAGTTTTAGAGGTCACTAAAGGACTTCTGAACGAAAACTTTTCAGAACCATTTCTTCTCAGGACAAAAATAAATTAAAAAAAATAATAATTAATAAAGGTCCCTGCGTATGCAGGTGAAAGTATAATTTGGCCAGAGAGCTTGAAGAAAACATAAGCAAAACAAGGACTCAAATTCAATTTAAATTGTCTGGTAGGAAATTCTTCATAATTTCATCCACCTAACGCCAGCATTTTGTTTCACCATTTCAATTCTTCCCAGAGACTTCATCATCCTCTACAAAACTATAGCTTCAAACTTTCCAAACACAGAGCTCCATAGAATCTATCTTCTCTCTCAAAGAAAAGAAGCCCCAAACCCACATATACCCACACTCCTTCAGACATTTCCAGCCACAGTAACACACACTACCTCCTCTGCACCACTTCCACTTCCATATTACCTTTTTGAGTGTCATTAAGGTACTGTTAGTAGGATTACTTTAGAAAAAGAGACATCATCATTCCAGGACAGCATATTTCTTCATATGAACTTTATTTGGTGCAGAAAGTTATAAAAATATAACTGAGTTATCAATGAGCTCTAAGCCAATTCTGTAGTAGTGTTACAGATGCCATGAGAATGTGTGCTGGTACGTGGTACAGTAGACTTAAGAAAATAAACAAGAAAAAGCACTTTTCTTGTAGATTGTAAAGTATCTAGTTCTTGCAACTGGAGGACAATTCATGGTAAATTTTGGTGTGTTTTTTGTTGTCTTTCTTAAATGAAATTCAAGAGTGGGTGAAATTCTCACAATGTGAGAAGACTCACGATTAACTACCAAACAGAAGCAGTGTTTATTATTTTATATGTCCAGCGGTCTTGTCAGGGATATCCAACATGTCTAGTCTTATGCTAATGTTTACGGAGGAAGAAGTGCTACAATCAAATAAGCTCATTATGTTCACAGTAATGAAAAAATCCCAAAGGAGAAACAAAATTGGAAGAGATAGTTCACTTACAGACACAGTTCAACTTCCTAGATTCAATACCGTTTGAAAAGTTGAGAACCTGTGCATAATTATAGGCATATTCATGTCAAGAACCTTGTGGGAAACCTCTGCAAAGCCCTATTGGTGTTAAAGCGCACACACATTTCTTTCATGCAATGAAGAAAACAACATGCAGTACTTGGCACCACACACTGTTTTTATTTATCTGGGTTGGTTCAGGCTGTATGTGGCCACTATATTAACTAATAGTCTGAGGAGAGAAATATTAAGGCAGAATTAACAAAATCTAAGATAGAGCTGCCTGGTAGCTGGCAGTCAACTTTTCTAAAAATAAGCTAAATTTACTCAAAGAGCAGGTAGGAGGCACAGCAGCAGTTCCTTATACTATTTTCAAATTTTCACAGCAGAAAATTGTTTTGTCAAGTACTTCAGCTGCGAAAAAGAAGGATTTTAATGAAATACATTCAAATCCTTGGGTTTGGTCCTGTAAGGAAACTTGTGAACACAAGTAAATCTCATTGAAGCTAGCAAGTACTTTGAAACCTTTACAGCACCTCCTTGCTCATACTAAGTGGTATGTGGTCACAACCCCTGGTGGAGAATAGGATGCCATGTGCCCGGAGAAACTGCCCCCTCTGTGCAACCACTCAAGTCAGTTTGCTGTGAGAGGCAAGTAATGTCACCTACAGCAGAAAAACGCCAGTTTCCTGTACTAGAAAAAGGTAGAAATGGTGTTTTTATCTATCACATAGACTCTGCTGCAGCTGAAAAGAAAGAAAGAAAAAAAGGACTGTTGTAACAAATTATGAAGAGCCCTAGTGAACTCCTTTACAAAAGAATCACTACTGAAGTGGTTTCCCACTGTCTTTTCCATGAAAGAAAAATTATGTTCCACTGCAGGTTACTTCTGTCACCTAAGTTCTGAACAAGAGACATGAAGAGCACACTTATTTACTGGCTCTGAAAAGCTCAGCATTGCTCTTACAAGACACGTGTCTGTGCATTTCTGTGGTTTATTCTTGTTCCCCCTTGACTTCTGTAAGAAGCAGTTTAAGTAAATACGTACCCATTCACAAGTCACCAGAGATGCACAAGTGTGTTTTACTGCTAAAGCAGATTTTATTATTTGAGTGGTGAAAATGAAATAATCCAAGGAGATAAAGGATTATATTTTTTTAATAATAATATTTAAAAAATTAGAGTCATCATCTGGCTGGAAGGTTTATTCTTTTCTAATTACGTATCATTTCCAAGTCCTAAGTTTATAAAATTTATTAAATCCCAGTGACCTGAAACAAGCCTGCTCCATGACTTGTTTCAAGAACAGTGATAGAAAAATATTTTCATTTTTAGCACATATTATATATCAGGCACTTGTGTAAAGAGTTAGAGAAAAAGTTATTGATAACTGATATTTTTATGTAATCAAGTGGCAGGGTTAATTTGTAATTTAGATTGACATTTTGAACTCTAAAAACTATCTGCAGAGTTCCTTGGGAGTGAGTTAAACACACAAACAAACACATAAACAAAGGACAAGGAATGTTTATTCTTACTGAAATAAGGGCAGCCTGGTGAAAACCATGCAGCAGAATTTAACAGCCAGGAAAAAGCCCGTCTGACCCAGCATTATACTACCTAGTGCAAGATACATCATTTTTTCCAGCTCAGATTATACCAGTTAGGCTCAAACTAAGATTTTACTTAGCAGTGACTCACCTTGCCCCTGGCTGTACTGCTCTCTGGGAAGGCGTCACATGGTGTAAGCTGTCATTAAGATTCTATGGCAGAGCTTACCTAGCATAAGCCTGAAAATGGAGAGAACGAAGCCCCTGCCTAAACCTTGCTCCCTTTGAGATGCTTTTCTTTTGCCTACACACATCCTGCACCTCTCCAAGATGGCCACTGTGTTTTTCTTGTGAGGTGCAACTCAGACCAAGGCACTCCCTTGGTTCTCAGCCTTTCCACCCAACGCTGTGAATTGGAGTTATCCACACAGCTGAGTATTAGAGCAAGCAGACTGCCTTTTGCATGTGAAATTTTCAGTTATTTGCATTGCTATGGGCTAATCAAGGTCACAGAGAAAGAAGACGCTGTCATCATTAAGGTTTTTTTGTAGACAGAAATAGTCCTAAATAGAGTAAATGCATATGGAGAGAAGCAAGGGATCTCTTTTATGGTTAGCAATTACATCAAGCGAGGCAAAGGTGGAGTGATGAACTCCTTCTTGTCCTGAGCACATCTGTAAGGCTGTGTATGTCTCATAAGGTACCTAAGAGTGTCAGATGAGTGTCGTTAAAAGCTTCATTATTATTCAGTGAGATGCACAGCAGTTTTCTGATGATTCAGTTTATGAAGAGGTTGTGTGAGCACTTCCCCTCCCGATAACAGCTCTAGGCTTTTCACCTTTACTGTCAGCCTTAAAATGGAAATATCTGGCAGTTTTCATGGTGACAAATCCTTCAGAAGCACCCCAGATCTATCAGAAGTAATCTAAATGCAATTTTTCCTCTCTCACAGCAATGCAAACACACTATTTTTATCTCTGCCACAACTCCTCTATTTTCATGTTTTCCATAATTGCATTAGAATCAACAGCAAAGTCAATTGTAAATGGAAACAGTCAGTAAAGGCATCTTTGAAGTTTGGTTAGTGGAACGGGTTGATTAAGCACGATTCATGTCTTGATTTTGAATCAGCTAGAACGAGTTTCGTGGACTCAAAGTAAGACTGATATAAACTTTTGCTATTTTATTTTTATGTAACATAACAATGGAAAGCATTATCATGAGTCACCGTGCACTTATCATTTCCAGCATCAAGTATTGCAGCAAAAAGATCAAATGCTGTCTTCCTTCTGTAACAAGCTCTCTTCACTTCGTGTCAACATCATTAAGCACTACTAGAATCCACCAAATTATTTGTAGACAAGACGTCCAGTGAACTTAGCACTGTTTTCTGGCCTGCTTTCTACAAAGACTTCCACTATTAGAACATTTGTTATTACTCAGAACCTACCTGGCAATCTCACAGTTCCCAGGTGACTCAGTTGGCCTCAGCTGATCAGGAGACTGTCATCCTTGCCAACCTTCCATAAACTAGCAATTACTAAGTACCAGCTACCATTCTGCACTACCAAGGAGAGCAAAAGCACAGCTGAGTTTAACACTTTCCCATTGAAAGTCAGAACACATGGAAAATTTATTTCACCATATAAATGTATCCTTTCTTACTAAGAGGAAGTGTTTCTAACAATAGGTTATCACTATTATTTTCATTCCTAAGAAGACAGATGATGCTAGGTCCTTGTAGATCTTTCATCTCAGCTGAAAAAATTCCTCCTTACATGAACAGAAATATTTTTTTCTTTTTTCAGCACACTATCTGTAAACAGAGCAAGTAGTTTGTTAAGGAATCCTCTTGAGGCATTGCATGACCTGTAGTGGAGAAAATTATTTAAATCATTAAGAGCCCTGGAGTCGTTCCAAAAGCCACTTAGATTGCTAAAAGTTTTCCTTTCTTATCAGGCTTGGGATAAGCTCCAGCAAGAGACAGGACAGAGGTTTACATATATATCATCTACATTCAATCTTTGCAAGCAGAGAAGAGCAAACTCTTGAGTACAGAACCTCTTATGAACAAGCGAAATTTAGATTTTGCTTTCTTAGCATTGGAACTGCATTTCCTAAACACTAGTAAGACTTTTTATTTCTTCAATGAAATTCAGACTTGGGGCTGTAGTCCTCTAATTGTATTCATACTTAATAGTAACTTTCTGAATATTCCTCTTGAAAGCAATAGGGCCTTCTGTATGCTTCCACATTTTAAGATCACATAAGTCCTTAGAGAGGAATGTGTGCACAGAACACCACATGCAAAACAAAAATACTTCTTGTTATTGTTCAGCATCACAGTTCTGACTCTGGCTATTTTATTTTTTGATTCAGTGAGTAGCCTTACAATGGAATTAAACCCAGTAAAAGGATACCTGGGGATATGCTCATGTTAAAAACAAAAGTTTTCGTTCATTTGGAAGGTTTTATGTCCTTGATATAAAGAGAACTTGTTCTGTAAAAGCACAGGAGTGATAAAAGCGTCAGAATTTATGGCTCTTACTATTTTTTGCCTCCCTTACCAAGGGCTCTTCACCTCTGAGAAAAACATTTTAAGACTATGCTAGAACAGTAAAAGGGCTGATTTGTGCACCACAGAAAAACAAGTAAATTTGTCATGCAACAGGGATTTGGCATATCTGAAAGTAACTAAGTAGCAGGGGCAAAAATCCCAATTTATGGAAAAAAGAAAGCACTAATAATAACACCAATCAAAAATTTGTGCATATTGCAGCAATTTCTGACACATCTATTAATAACAGCATGAGAAAGAAACAACATTTACCTGTGGTCTGATGTGCCTTAGGAATGCTAGTGTGTAGCAGAATTGAGCAGCAAGCTAGCAAAGAACCATACATCTACAAGAAGATGATGTGGGACTTTGCTCCTCCAGGGTCCTGCAGCTGAGCAGGAGGCTGAGCTGCAGCTGTATTCAGCCATTTCTCAGGGATCAGCTACTGCTCTGCCCCCAGGTGTTTTCATACCTTGTATTTGAGCCTTAAATTGCAATTCAACTCTTTCTCCTCTCAGAAAAGCTCGAAAAATCAAGGAGTAAAAATATCAGTGTGCAAGTTTGACTTTGCCATCCAGTGGTTTTACTTAGCCAGACAAAGAACTTCTAGCTAAGAAGTACTTTTGGCTCACTGGCAGACATTTTTCTCCAGGGTGCCAGAGTAATCTTTACAGTCTGCTATTTAACAGGGAAAAACCAAAATGGTGGGTTTCAGAGTTTGCTTCCTACTGTTTAATACAATAAACAGCTGAAAACTGCATGTCTCCTGTCACCCTGGAGCAGTAGAGTTGTGAAATTATAATACAGTGAGATGGAAGGATTAGAGTCCTCCAACTTCAAAAAGCTTTTTAATAGCAACACATACTATAGTACAACACAGTCTTGAGACATGCTTCTTTATATAGTGCAGATACATTATGTTGATGATATTTTTTTCTTGCATGGCAGCTGCTGACCTAATCATTTGGCAGTAACTTATGTTGCATAAGCTCTCAGCTTTCTTGGTTGTGCTCAGTGCCCCAGTGTGCATGATCTTATACAAAGACTTTGTCTTTTCAGTACATCCAACAGTATATAACTAAATCATGCAGTTGCAAGTATAGAGTTCATCAGTTTCACAACAGGGTTGTCAGATGAAAGTGTATGCATGAAAGGAGAACAAACTTTTCACTGGAGGAGAAACCAAGTTGTGTCAGTCTGTACCAGCCTAGGGTTTGCAACTTTTTTTTTGTTTGGTGCTTGAAACGGAAGAGATCTCTTTAAGGTCATCACCTGTTGGTTAGTATCCAAAATCTTTGGGCGCTATCACAGCCAAACAAACGAAGAGCAGCTAGGTACATGAACTTGTGTTAAAAGATGTCAATGACATCCTTCAAGAGTTCCCACAAAAGGCCATCTTTCATGCACAAAAGGACAGCAGAGAGGCATTAGGAAAGGTACAGAGGAAGAAACTGTTTCTAAAATGAGATTATGCCAATACTGCATCCATCCAGCATTCAACCTCCCAGAATCAATTCCTAGGTGATTCCCCAAAAAAGAAGATTTTGCAGTGAAGATCCCTGCAGAACCTGTCACTGTAATTAAGAAAGGTGTGGGTCTGGAATTAATAGTAAAAATAGTACTGACTTCCAAATATCTCCCGTCTCCCTGGTTACAGCCAGTTCCATTTTCCTTCACTTATAAGACATATTGCATCATTTAAAGAACCAAAAGTTTCTAGATACATTTCCAGTAAAAAATAAAGTAAAAAATATCTTTTTTTTTTTTTTTTTTTCCCACTATGAATCCCGCATTGTACTGTACCATGGGCTAGAACAGTCTTAGGTAAGAAGTTCACCAATTATATGTTGATTTAGAACTGGAAATGTCAGCTAGAAGTCAAGTCAGCCAACTAAACAGAAAATCCTGTACGTTTATTTAAATTTGTTGTTTTATTCTTTAAAGTTAAGAAGAATCTTCTTTAATAGAATGGTTGAACATTGATTATCAGAAATGAAATAATTTATTAACATAGCTACTATCGTGTGTGGCTTTTTATATTGATGCCAAGGCTCCAGGTCTGCTCTCAGGTACACTGGGAAAATCCCATGGATTCCGGAAGGATTCTATTGATTTTATATTCATGCAATAATAACAGTGATTTACTCATCTGAAGCGTTTATCATTTTTCTATTATTTCCGCTGTTTTTCTGGACATTTTTTGCAACTTCTTCAGTTAAGCTTGTTGGAAATATTCAGTGATATTCACCCCAAATTTAAATAACAAATCACGTTTCCAGACGTTTTTCCTGTATTAATTATTTCTTTTCATGTCATTCATGTGAGTAATCCTGGTAAAAAAAATTCATCTCTTGCAACCCCATTGAAGTCAATGGATTTACCTCCATTCTGACTTCAGATTCTTTGCATTCTTTGGTCTTCTAAAAGAGAGACTGAGTTTTACTATACATCATTATAAAGAAACACTTCCTATACATCCTGCTGTGAATAAAGACAACTGGGCCTATTCATGAATAGGGAACAAAACTTATCCCCTAAGCCTTACAATGGAGTTCTCTTTATCTGGTTTTCCTTGCATTCATTTCACATTGTCTTATTTTTTTTCTTTTTCTGGGGAGAAAAAAAAAAAAAAAAAAATTTTCTTTCTCTTATTACTTGCCTGAGGAAGGAGCATTTTCCCGAAGCTATTCATCCAAAATTGAAAGTTGAGTGATAACTGTGATTTGGACAGCTTAATGGACCAAACTCTGGCCTTTCACCTCTAACAGTGGTAGAAATGTAAGGCCTTTGTTTATTCATATTAGAGGTACTGCTGAAGCAGCTGTGAACAATGGTCCATAAACTCATTTCCTAGTGACTTAAAAAGGTAACTTGGAAAGCCTGATGCAAGTTTTGCAAGGTTTGTGTTAGGTTCTATATATGAGTATGAAAATGGGAGTATGAAATGGAGTCTTCACATTTTCTTCTGAATACTCTAGAAATAAAACTATATCAGTTATCACTGAATTACACCAAATACTGGAGTACTATGTATTCCCTATTGCTTTTTTTGCCCAATTAGTCAAAAGCAAAATATTAGACTGGACTATAGGGAGGTAAAAGAGATTTTTTTTTTCCCCATGACTACAGACTTTGCAGCATTTGTAAAGAGGAATTTTAGTTCAGTGCTGAAGAGATTGTTAAAGAAAAATCTAATTAATGCACTTAAAGCACTGAGAATACTGCAAATCTGATTATATTTAGAAAGTAGTATTTATTTGATTATGATATCAATGCTATGACCAGTCAAGGTCTGAATAGTAGTAGTATCCAGAAACCATCTTCATGAAAAGCTATTGCAACCTCTCCTACACTTTTTAATACCTCATTATAACTACATCCTTTCTGAAAACCAGCAAGGGACATAATGTGATCCATGCCAGGAAGATTATACTCTCTGGTGCCATCAACTTAACTTCTGCATTCCATTAATAGGAAATATTTCATTAATGTTCAGGAATGATTTTCAAATTAATTGAGTTTTGAATCCTTCTAATATATAGCAATGTACTTGAGTTCATCTGTTGAATTAATCCCTACGTGTGCACCTAGGAGATGCAATAATCTTGGGAAATGGCCAGGAAATTGAAACTTGTGTCAAGTTTTGATTGCTTTTGTCAATATTGTTAGTAGTTTCTGGTATGAGACTTGCAAATAATCCAATTAAGTTACTACAGGATATAGTATATATCCTATATACAGCAGATACTGCTTGGCTGCCTGCATATGTGTGTATTTGTTCAAATGAGAAAGCCCAGCCAAATATTTCAAACGAATAGAAGATAATGTAAAGAAAAGGAGGTATTTCTTGCCAGAAGTATATAGAGTAGGTACATTAAGATCAAACAATATTTATTATGGTCTAGGATATATTGCAAGAGAAACAGACCATTCATTGCTGCTGAAAATTTTATTTTCTGAAAACATCCCTATGGTGTTTAAGAACTGCTGGGCAAGATGAGAAAGATGAAAAGTCTATTTTAAATTAATAGCTGTTGCTTTTCACTGGTAAAAGTAAATTTATTTCCACAGGAAATCATTATTGACCCTTCACCTTTTCAAAGTATTTATGCAAATTTACTTTGCATATTGCTCACAAGCACAGCAGTCTCAGAAATTAATTCATAACATGAAGGAGAAAAGCTTAAAACGTGAGCTCAGGCTCCCTTCAATTCAAACACTGATATCATCCTCCCCTTTTAAATTTGCTAAATGTCTTTTTCATTTCTGTGTGACATCATAAAACAAGTCTTTGGACTGAAATTACCAAGGTCCAAATCCCTATGGGGATTCTGTAGAGATTCTGTAGAATTATCTCTGCTATCAAAGTCTACTTTGTTTTATAGCCTATGATTAAAGGTGCATGTAAATACCTATGGGGAAAAATAGTCAAGGTGCCTCCCCACCCTGACAGTTTTGGTTAAGTAGTACCCAATACTGTATGCACATAAGAGCTTTTTCCTTTTAGGTGACTTCTATTTATTTTCTGCTGATGATATATGTGGTCACTCAAGGCAGTTTTAATATAAAGCATAGTTATATTTTGCTGATCAAATTAAAAAATGTTCTTATGAGCAGAAACAATCCCAGGACGGTTCGTCTTGCAACACGGGGGAAAGAAGGAAGCAGTGTCAGGCATTTCCTTGAAGTTATTAACATTTATTGCTACAAGGAGGGGAGAAACTATACCATAAAATGTGACTTGGCAGTCAGACCCTGGGGGGCTTCACACCACTCCTTCTCCATAAAGCGCCGCAAGCGATATCGTTTCCAGGGCCTTTGCTGCTCTGCTGAAGAATGCTATTACATTATTTGTGAATACGATTGTTAAACAGCAAATCTCTCCTTGAATGTAGTGCTGGATTTGACTTCTAAGGAAGGGGGAGGGTAATACTTTGAAGAATACTGTACAGCATTATTTCACATCCAGCTGGAGACCATACAGACTGCTTGAGTTTCCCCAAGAGAAATGTTGGCAAGATACTGGAGAGCACGCATGCAGGAATGCAGTACTTCTCTCTTTTATTTTAACTTAACACCTCCCCATGTTCATGACCTGGACAGGTAAAACCCTATGGAAACAGAGGACTGCTGTCTCAGCAGCAAAGGAGAGACTGAGTGACATCTCTGCAAGCAGTGGACCCATTTCAGGGCTTGTGCCAACCTGCTTCACAGTACAGACATCTGTGAGAGCAATTTATCAGTTTGACAAATCACTTTCCGAAAGGGCATGAGGAGGCTAAATCTGGCTCTACTGACCTCACTGAGGTCAATTCACATTTTCAGTCAATGCAGTCAAAAGCAGAAACCTTGGAATCTGTCATGCCTTCTCTGCATTCATATATCTGAATTTTCTTTTGCCAGGACCCTGCAGAGTTCACTGAAGGGACTTACCAGTAGAAAATGCAGTTACAGATCTATGAAGACAACATACTTTACTCCTCCTTGCACTATATTTTTACTCTAATACTTACCTACTTGAAGTAGTCTGATCTTTTTGTCAAATTCCCATGATACAATTCTGGTGAGCAAAATAACTTTACACAATACTCAGGTGGCAAAAGATACACACCTGCAAGAGAGCCAGGCTGCAGTGATGATTGTGGAACAGTACTGCTTGGTAACTCCTTGTCTTGAGTTTCCCCTCTTGCTTTTTCCTGCTTGACTTTTCTTGACCTTCCAGATGAGCACTTAATCTCCACAGCCTTTCATTTCTGCTTGAGCTGATCTTTTCTTTCTCTTTTGGAGTGTGGGTAGATTGGAGAAAAAGGGTTAATTTCACTTCAGGATGAGCGCAGAGCTGACCTAACTCTGAAATGAGTTCCAGGAAGATGGCAATACAATCACTTTCGTGATGTCCAAGGAACTTCTATGGGGAAAACTCAAACAACCTCATTTTTCATTTCTTCAGTCAAAAATAACGGGTTCAGTCTGGGGCTTGATGGGGTTTCATTTGGCCTTTTTGGGGTTTTATAACTCCAGTTTATTTGTTCAAGCCACATGGTTTTGCCAAAAAGAATTTGCTTTGTGTTTACCAGGAACAAACAGTCAGTGAAGCAAGCATTCACTGTGATAAATGACGTTTGGCACGAAGGAACAAATCAAAGGAGAACAACCACTATAAAAGATGTTCTTTTCCTCAAAGTGAATGTTAATGACACTCGTTCAGTGTTCTATGATAAACTAATTCAAAACACTGCATTACTGGAAAGAAATCTTTGACTCCAAGAAATATCCCTGTGTTGCTGTTGAGTCAGAAGCTGGCAGGAGTAACACTGACATAAATGTTTTCTTAATTATTTAATTTTTGTTTCTTTTTCTTCGCATTTTTCTGTGACCCAGAAGAGGTTATTAGAGTGTCCTAGTTTTTTTTTTATTTCAAAACAGAGCTGTGCTCTTGCTATAGTCATTCAAGTTCTTTCTCCGTCATTTAAAACCAAGCAAATAAAAAGCAATCAGCAATTCATCCTATCCTCAGTGATGTGTTTACATATCTGAGTCTAATAGTTTAGCCTGTCAGGCCAATAATCCATGTTTTACAAGTTTCCTAAGGATGTATTTAAAAATTCAGTGGTTTGGACGTGTGTGCTTAAAAGGCTGCCTTTTTCCTCATGGTATACTACTGCAGTTGTATTCAGCAAAGGCACTTGGGCTGGAGCCTGTTTCCTCAATGAGTTTTCAGCAAGGCATTTTGGTGTGAAGAGTCCACAGAGGTGGGAACCACCTCCTCTCTTTCCAAACATCCGCAGGTCAATAGCATTCAGGATATGCTGCAGTGATGCACAGGGAAAGAAAACTTTGTGAAGGCTTCTCTTTGTGTTTTTCTGTATTCAGATTTTCCTCCTGGGTGGTTATTTGCTGTTGTGGGATGGATGGAAACTGCTGCTTCATTGTACCTTTTATTTATACTATGCCTCAAACCCCAGGTTTTTAAGGATGTGAAGTTAACCTTCCTGAATTAGCTCTGGATTGAAGTTTCAGAGCATAAATTCTGCCCCCTTGTGCTCATGCACAGTCTTTAATTTACTTACCACATGCTATTTTTCCACAGGACTTCGGTCTCATTCTGTGCACAGGATGGACTGACCTCACTCAGTGACAGTTATTCATTACTCTTGCACAATTCTCTTAATTCACTGTAGCACTTGCCTTATTTACTCTCCATTATTCATAACACCACTCTGAAGATAGAATTGTACATTTACTTTTTGCACGACTCATCCATTTCACAGCTCTTCTGCAATATTTGGAGACTGGAGGACTGCTGGGCTCAGAGCCAGCAGATGCAGGATTCACCTGCAGTGCTACAGGCTCTCCCACTTCCGTTCTATCCCTGTCATCTCATGCTGTACCGAAGGCGATCTTCTCTCTCCCATCCTCCAGTTTTTGAATCCTGTATCCAGCCTTGTTAGTCAGCAAATCCCAGCCTCCTCCCTGCAGTCTGCCTCCCAAATGGCAGTCAGAAAGCTCAGCAGCATCGTGACCCGGCTCCCATGGGAGCTGTGATTGTGGGTGAAGCCCTGTTCAGATGCTGTCGGTCCAGCAGCGTGTGTGTTCAGAGCAGATGGAGTCTTTGGAGAACTGGCTGCAAAACTTTAACAAGTCTCTACTGAATATGTGAATAAGAGATCTTTCAAAGGCTTATAACTTGGCCAAATTTAGGCAGTTTTTCATAGAGATGAAAAAGCACATTCCTGTCACCAAGGCAACCCACTTGCCTAATTTCAAGTTCCTCTGCCAAAACACTGCAATGCTAGCACTTCTCAGCAAACACTTTGCAAGAATTTCTCTCTCTCTCTCTCTTCTTTTTTTTTAGCATGGCTGAAACAATACATTTTGCTTTAATCCTCTTTTCTGATAGTTCTGAACCATTTTAACTCAATTTTTACAAAGACAGACTAGGTCTGTTTGAGACTGTTCAGCTTGAAGAAGAGGAGGCTCAGGGGGATTTCATCCATGCCTATAAACACTTGAAGGGAGGATGCAAAGAAGACAGGCTCTTCTCAGTACTGCCCAGTGGCAGGAGAAGAGACAATGGGCACAAACTGGAACACAGGAGGTTTAATCTAAACGCCATGAAGCACTTCTGTGCTGTGCAGGTAAGGGAACAGTGACACAGGATGCTCAGAGAGGTTGTGGATTCTTCTCTTTCGAGGTCTGTAACAGCTGCCTGGACAGGAGAATTGAGCAGGGGCATTGGACCACACGGACAAACATGTCGTCCCTTCCAGCCTCAGCCATGCTGTGATTCTGTGAGTCAGAACCATACGTGGAAAATATAAGCCCAAATAATTAAAATCTAACAAATTTTGAAGCAGCCAGAAAAGGGATCTTTATTCAGAGAAGCATCCAAGAGTAATAGGTGGAGCTACCAAATGCACGTAGAAAGAAAAATATCTTGAATTTTGGAGATGTTTTGGTTTGCTTTTTCATGACATTTTCATATTCAGATAATAAATACGCCATGATTTTCTCAGTTTCATATTTTGGATTGATTGCTACATTCTATTTTTCTTCTGTGAAAAGAGTACTGAAAATTGTCACAAGATAAATCACTCAAAAAATCATGGAATAGCTAAATAAAAGGACTACAAAGAACCACAGTGCAGCTCTGAAGTTGATTGTTTAGATCTGAAGGCTTGAGTAGAGATTGGCCACTACATCTGATGCTGACTACATCTTTATTAGATTTATATCACTGTAGAATCTGTGTAGGTCTGCAATAAAAGAATGGAGCTCTACTATAGCTCAGTCCAAACATGAAGTTAATAACTGACTCCTACTCCCTAGAGCTTCCAAGACACAAAAGAGGGATGAGATATCAGTACAACAACCAACACAGCGTGCAATAAAACACAGCCTCTGATTTCTTCCTCTCCATATAGATCAAGACTGACTTTATACTCTGGGCACACAACAACAAATATCAGACACTGCTTTCTGCTTGGAAGGTGGCAAGGAGGAAAAAGGTTACATCTTTACGATGTTATCTTCGTGAAGAAACATGCACAATTCCTTGGTGACAGCTGGAGCACAGCTTATGTCTATTGGCGTCAACTTACTCCAAATGGGACACAATTACTGAAGACAGAGTCCCACTCCCACAGCCCATCACGAGTGTCATCAGGGTGGAGCACCAAAGGGCTCTCTGGCTCTTTTTAGTTTACACTTAATGGGAAAACAGGGGTCCACAGGCCATTTCTTGTAGATGAATCATCGTTATTTCAGAGTGTTAGGAATAACAGGGAACTGAGTGACTGAATTTTGAAATATTTAATGGCCCTTTGCCTCTTGCTGGAAATTTTTCAGCATGAAGAAGCATCACTAACATTTGCAGGGAGGACTGGAAATAATGAATCCTAATTTCCACACAATACAGTATGGGTACAGGATGTGCAATTTATGCAGAGAACACAGAAGGATATAAAGCAAAGGCAGACACACATCCTGCCCTGCAAGGTGAGGAAACTGAAGACAAGTATGTTAGCTTCTTCCTTTCAGTTACTGCAGACGCCAGGCAGATCCATTGCAAAAATAAAGACGGACCAAATATTTAGAGCACACATCTGAGTTCCCTGCTTGTTTCTATGGAAGGGGACATCTTCATTCCAGGTTCAGAAGAATAACTGGAAGAAAAGCATAGGAGGTAATTACGTTGGAGAAAAGGCATAGTAGCATCTCTATTAAAAATTTCATAACGTGATTATTGGAAATCTGAAGGCAATGCATAGCATATATCTGACTATAGAGTCAGAGAAAAAGGTGATAATTTTGGAGCCTGCCTCATTCACTGACTTCTATTTTAGATAACATAAATTCAGATACTATGAATACTCTTCTCTGCCACCGCCTGCCACGCTTCCTTCTGGATGGTGAGAGCGAGCAATTGCAACCAGGATATTCAATACTGGCAGATACTTCTAAGACCTCTCCCTCTGCCACCAGTAACAATGTCTTTCTTCCATTTATTTTCCTTAATTGATCGATTTTTGTCAAGGCCCACATGCCATAAATATGTCAATGAAATAAGCTACATCCCTGAAACTCTCTTTCTGCCAATAATTGGAAAGATAACCAGTGCATATAGAAGGCAATATGTAAGGTCCCTGTTGTACCTTGAAAAATCATCTTTATAACAAAAATAGCAACATAAAGAGGAAATTGTCACATACACAAGAGCTTGCCCAGTAGATCTGTTACTCTCTGCTAAGGACTGAATTATCCATTAGATAATATTGCACTGAAAGAGGTATAATTTGCTTCTAAGTATGAAAAAAAAAAAAAATGACCTTTTTATCTAGTCATGAGGTGACAAAAATGCTTCAACAATTTTTGAAAAGTGACAGGTCCCTTTATTTCCAAAATCTCATGACTCTAAAAATACTGCGTCCTCAAAATTCCCAGTACTGAGGTTATTATCCCTTCTACAGAGAGAGGCAGTAAATGTTAGATAGAAAGAATGAGTTTCTGAAAACTGCATACAGAAAAAAAGAGTCAAAAGGGTTTTTTTTAAGTAACTGTAGAGCCACTACATTACCATATAACACCGGAAAAAAAAAGAGAACTTTCTAGATTTAAATTTTAGAGCTCTTTAGTGAAGTTGATCAAGTTGTGGACAGCCTCAGAGCAATTTGCTGCCAAATTTTCAGCAGTAAGCTTTCTTACTGATTTCCGCACCAGAGGTCCACTTACCTCTCTGTGGGCCTCACAAAGGACAAAAGACTAATCCTATGGTTATGTATTTTCTTACAGCAGACAGCAAAGCCAAGGTCAGGTGCGCGTGGGCACTCCCCAGGAGCTCCCCTTCAGAGGCAAGGTTGAGACCCACAGCACACTTCAGATAGATTATTTTTATTTCTTCCTTTTGGATCAGTTATACCACAAAGACACAGATCTGTCTGTACAGAGTCTGTTCTCTGTGATGCAGTTTTTGCAATTTTCTCCAGATTTGTATTCTTTAACATGCAAATCAACATCTGCAGTCTGCTTGTGTCTTTCATTTTCTTTTCTGCGACTGAAAAAAGAGAAGAGAGACTCTGTAATCACAGTCTTAATAAGTTTGTTTTGTGGAATCCTATTCATGAACACAAGAATCAGAACAGTTGCCTTAGTCTGCCGTTCATAAAGCAGGTGACTTCCAGGGCCCTCAAATCAGTCAGCTACAGTAAGAATCAGGAGTCGAACCTCAGAGGACAAGTCTAATAAAGTACTGCCTGTTAGGGGTAAGGCAAATATCTTACCAGGAAAAAACACTGGTAGGCTTCTACTCTGGAGAAAAGCACAGCACAAATGAGACAATGCAGAGAATGTTCTGCAGGTTATTTCTTTGCATCCCTTTTCACCTTTCTGCCATTCTGCATTCTCCTCGCTCCCCAGCCTTTTGGTTTACGAGAATCACAATTAGCATGAATTAATATATAGCTACCAGTTCACTGAATATCTTAATAAAATGTCCATATGGGAACTAGATTTTTAATGAGAAAGAAAGCACTGTGTATTTTGGTCTCTGGCAGGAGTGGAGCTGTGTGGTTACTTTGAGGTAGTTTCTGCTTCTAGGTTTCTGGAAAGTCAAATAAAGGCAGCTAACAGCATTTTAGTTTTAAAATGAAGCTTTGAAATTATGTCTGCTTTTGCTGATTTGTGAATTCAGTATCATACTATATGAGCAGTCCACAAAGAGAAATTAATTCTAGCTGAACTAGCATTTAGCTGAGAAGACTATCCTACACACAAAAGAAAGTCTTATTGCCTGCAAGGTACGTTGAGGATGAGTTTTTATCCTGCTTTGAAAGCTAGTCTTTGTATTCCGAGAGCCCTGCAGCTAAAAAAAGATACAATTTTCTTATTAAAACATAGTTGTATTTATCTTCATCTTATTTCAGCTGGCAAAGATGTCAGCAAAAGATGGGAAGCTTTGTAATATTTACTAGAAAACTGCAGAAATATCTTATCTGAAGACATAAAATTTTGTTTTTCAGCTCCCACTGAAGATCATAGGAGCAGTATTAATGCATTATAAAGTCTTTTTAGTCAGCGTTTATTTGGACTGAAGCTGCCACTCCACTTTGTTCTGCTAGTCTGCTAAGCTCTGCAGGTAATACTAGAAATACAGTTTCCTCTTCTACAGTCCCTAGTGTTCTTTTCATCTCGTCTGAGATTATCAGTCCTTGCCTCAGACAAACATAAGAACAAACTAATTTCCTATAGCCCCTGATTCTTTAAAATACCACAGTTTTCCAAACAAGTTACTCCCTCAAGTCCTCCTGTTGGATACTTGGAAACTGGCCAGATATTTCATGGGTTGTAGGCAGCCTGCAGTATTCTCCTGACTGTGCATCCATCCAAACTTATGAACGTCCCATCTGAGTCATCAAGACTCAGACAATGAGCCTGCCTGATGATGGCATTGGTTCCCTGCCAGCCTCGGGATAGGGCAGAAAGAAGGTGGCTAAGAACTGTTGGTGCCAGTCTACTAAAATCTGGAGATTCAGAGAGGAAAAGTGTCCTCTACCAGATCTGATTGATGCTGCAGTTAATCTTAGCAGGTTTGCATCACTGAAATAGCATTGACTATGGCTGTAAATGAGGTCTTTCCAGATTTACACCAGCATAAACAAGATCAGAAGAACAATCAAATCCATCCCACAAGGGAGCTCTGGGGAATTGTGTTCACAATTCCACAAATAAACTTGACATTTACTAAAGATCAGGCCAAATTCTAGTTGCTGTATTATTACAAATCACACTCAGCTTAATATCCTAGGAAAATACGTTTTAAAAGAAGTGAAAAGGCTTAAACTTTAGTTTGGAGATACCAGAAATCGATGTAGATTAAGGCATTAATGAAACGTTTTCACATAAATCCTATGGTAGATCCTTTTCTATCTAATCCCTACTTTGTTTCCAGCTGGCAAACTCATTATCTTCCTTTGGATACTCACACCATTGTTACATGTTGGTCTGCTCTTGTGATCATGGCCTTGAATTTTAAAAGCAAGATGTTCAGTTTTATTATTCCAAAAGTAGTTGTGAACACTGAGAGCTGCTTAGTGCTGCAAGTAAAACCAATCCAACTTCGTTAAGAAACAAATGTGAGAAAGAATGCACTCATAGTGGAGGTACTTCAATCTTGATAATTACATAGATTTTCTTAAGCCTCTGTCTCTCCAAAGATAAACAGGGGGTCCTGAATGTGTTCATTTACAATTCCATCCACAACTGATAGCACAGGTGCATACATGCCCAGACATCTGATTAAAATAAGTAGAATGAACTAGCATAGTGTTCAACAAAATTAAAGGAGCACTGGTGTCTTAAAATGTGACCACACATTACAAACACTAAACATCAGTTTGAATCTCCTGTAGACTGCTCTCTGTTTAAAATGATATAAGAGAGTTCTCACATTTCAGACATCTGTATTTAACTTTTCACTGAGTAAGGCTGACAGTTAAGCAATTCACTACCCTACTGATGGTCATGCATGACAAGCTGACACCTAATACACTCCCTACGTCTCAAAGCAGGTAATCTTTGACAACAGAATTACAGTAAATAAACATTTCCCCACTACACACTGACAATGTGATTTGAAAAGAATATTGTAACTAGTATGAATGAGACATTTTCCTAATATTTGTCAGCTTCTGTGCATTTCCGTTCTGCACTATTTGCAATCAGCCAGTCACATAGCCTTCATAATATTTTTTCCATCACAGAACAACCAAGATTTGTTAGAAGCATGCCTGTAGTGACAAGTAAATACATTCTCTCTTATTGCAGTTATTTATAGCTATACATTTGTTTTCTGACAGCAAGCACACATTGTGGTATGAAGCAAAAGCTGTCATTTCTATTATTATTTACAGCAGAAGCTATATCAGCTTGCCAGAGTGATTTCCATTTCATCTTTTGTTCATGTCCTTCTGTGCAGAAAGGGTACTATTGCATAGTATTCTTTTCTGCATAATACTGAACATGTTCCTTTCCAAAGGGTTCTGGAGTGGTAGTAACTCTTGTCAGCCACTTCAAAGAGTCAGCTTCCCTTCTTTTCTTTTCCCAAATCAGTTGTGGCCTACCGCCTTTACTCTCTTCTTTTATGTGAGTACGCCCAACAAAGCTGGAGACTGTTTTGTGAATCAAGATTTTTAGTGCTCCACACTACACAATTACATTCTCTTGTAAGGTAGCTCATAATTTGCCATACAAACTCAAACATTAAATATTTTCTGATACATCTAGGCTGCACAATAATAATTCTTATTTTTGGAGTATTTCAATAACTATTCACACACTAATCACATATATAATGCACATAAATAAATAAGATTCTAAAAGAATATTTAAAGTTCTAAATTGAAACTGAAAGTATTGCAAAACTAAAAGCAGCAAATATACAATTCCACAAAAAAAAACTAGCCTTCAAAATACTGTACATGATTTGATCTTTACAGCATGGCAGTAAGTCAATCTCATTACTAAGGCAAGACATGGTAATTTATTGCACGTCTTACAGAAAGTTCAAGTGAGGATCAAGCTGAAGAGACTGGTACTAATGGACCCATGCTGGATAAGGTGGCATTTCCTCAGATTTCATCAGTTTTGGGTCTCTATAGTTTGTTTGCCTCACTTTGCTCTACATCTTTTCCTTCTATCTCCTTCAATGTCTAACTAAGCTGATAATTTACTTTGAAATAGTTTCTGCTACCTGATCTATGTACCTCAGTCTCTTGTTTCTCACTGAACATCTGTGCAGAAAGGATGTCCTCTATTATTTAGTCCCTCCCTGTAATATCCTATCACCTTATTCCGAAAGAATTTTCTTCATTCCTGTAGGAAGCAATCCCTGTGTCTATGTGAAATATCTCAGGGTACCAGCTGACCAAATGAAATAACAATGATGAAAGAAACTGCAAGTTCTGGTTTACATTGCTGTCAGTATTTGCATTGCCCATAGGACATAGAAGGCCTTACATACAAGGATGAGCTAGAGAATTTTTTTGACACTGACAAAAAAGTAGAAGGAAATACACAATCAATTTCTACTTCATTAAATTTGTCCCAGATAAATGCCTAGCTGTGCTTTCCCTGTAGATCATCCATGGGATAAGTGATAAACTATCCAGCCTGATACAATAAAAGCCACGTCCTCTACCTACTCCACTGTAGACCAAAAATTCTTGTGTGTAATTTTGAGCATAACAATATAAGATGGACATATAACCAGTAGAGAGCATCCAAAGGAGGGCTATGAAGACAGTGAAGGGTCTAGAGGGCACAGTGTGTGAGGAGCTGCTGAGGTCCCTGGGTCTCTCCAGCCCAGAGCAGGGCAGGCTGAGGGGAGACCTGATGGCGGCTGCAGCTCCACACAGGGAGCGGAGGGGCAGCGCCGAGCTCTGCTCTGTAACAGCGACAGGGCCCGAGGGAACAGCATGGAGCTGTGTCAGGGGAGGGGCAGCTGGGGGTTAGGGACAGATTCTGCACCAGAGGGCAATGGGCATGGAACAGGCTGCCCAGGGCAGTGGGCATGGACCTGAGCTGGTGGAGTTCAAGGAGTGTTTGGACAATGCTCTCAGACACTGGGTTTGGATTTTGGATAGTCCTGTGCGGAGCAGGGAGTTAGATTCAGTGATCCTTGTGAGTCCTTTTCAACTCAAGATATTCTATGATTCTATTATTCCGTAATTCTGGGTATATCTTAGTGTTTTCAAGTGCTTAACATACATTAAAGAAAATCCATTCCTGCTGTGAAAGGTACATATTTGTGTCACCGTCTTTCTTTCCTCTTTCCTTCATCAGCCCAGCCTGTTGGATCTGGCCTTTACAGCAATGAGGAACCCCTAATGGCTAAAACACTTCTATTAAGAAACATTTCATAAAATGAGCCTCCATTAGGCCAAACCACAAGTTACCAGGCAAGTAAAAACTAGGAAAATAACCTAAATGAGAAAAAGTCAATCAAACAGATCTTCTCTAAGTTGAAATAAATTTTGTTTCTGACAAGAGTTAGCTCTGATCCATTTAGTTTATTTGATAGTATTAGTTATCAAAGGAAAATAGATGCCCTTGGAGGAGATAAGAGACATAAGGGACAATTAAATTCCACATAAGAAAGAGGATGTGAGAAATATGCCTATAAAGCACCAGTGGGGAGACCAAGATGTGAGTTTATCACTGCACTAGTGATTGTAAAGGTCTCTTGAAATCTCATGATTTTACACCTCGATTAGACACTGTGTGGTAGTTGTGGATCACATCGTATCGGACAAAGTCCTCAGAGCAGGTCTGATCTGGAACAAACTAGCTTTTAGGTCTGAAGTATTCACTCAGAATAGCCTTAAATTTTATTTGGTGAGGCACAGAAGTGCAGTGCTGGGGTAATATTTGCTGTGGCATCCAAGGTCTAAGACATAGAATAGTAACAAATAGGAAGACCGTGGTACAGATCCTCCTGGAAGCTATGCTAAGGCACCTGGAAGGCAGGGAGCTGATACAGAAGAACCAGCATGGCTTCACCAAGGGAGCTGAGGCTGTTCAGCCTGGAGAAGAGAAGGCTGCGAGGTGACCTGATAGCAGCCTTTCAATATTTAAAGGGAAGCTACAGAAAAGAACAGGACAGACTCTTTAGCAGGGTCTGTGGCAATAGAACAAGGGAAAATGGCTTGAAAATCAGGGAATGTAGGTTTAGGTTAGATATAAGGAAAAAATCACTTACAGTGAGAGTGGTGAGACACTGGAACAGGTTACCTAGTGTGGTTGATGCCCCGTCCCTGGAGACTCTAAAGGCGAAGCTGGATAGGTCCCTGGGCAACCTGATCTAGCTGTGGATGTCCCCGTTTATTGCAGGGGAGTTGGACTAGATGGCCCTCAGAGGTTCCTTCCCACTCTAATATGATTCTATAAGAAAAAATGTGGAAAAATAAGTTCTAGGTTATTCTTCAGGCTTTTCAAAAACTAATTACTGGAGTAAAAACCTTTTCATAGTCATAGCTAGCTCAGATGAACTCTTCTTCAGAGTATTGGATATATCAGATGGAAATTATTATCAGTTAAGCCTGAAAGCAGAAGAACTCTTTATTTTTGATTTGGAAATTGGAAAATCAATCCCAATGTGGCAAAAACTATTCTGGCCATTTACATACACGGAAAGAAAATCATGAGGAAAATGAGTAGGGAGTGAGGGGGCTGAAAGTTGACAGTAATCAACTTTTTCCCATTGAACAGACTGAGAAGAAACAGAAGAATGGAACAGGAAGACCAGCATATGCCTAAGGAGCATTTTGTTGCTTTATCAGTTCACTAACATCACTGTTGTTTTGCACTAATCTTTGCAGCTGTAGCATTCATTTCTTGCTGGACTTCCAGCTTTATAATGATTTTTACCACCAGTGGCATGTGAAATCATAGATATGATGATTTCTTTGTTCTCTTTCCTCTGCCAGTCAGACTTCTTATATAAGATGGACAAGGCTGATCTTAGCTGTGTGATAAAGCCTATTAAAATGTAAGAACAGCTGTATTGATTCAGACCAGGATCTATTTAGCTCAACAGCTGGTTTCCAACAGCAGTGATATGTGGGGTAAGAAGGGGGCCAGCATCTGTGTCATTTACTCCCTCCTCTTACATTGGCCTTCTATTTCCAGCTCAGGGAACAAAGCAAATCAGCTGCTTTTTATCAAATCCCTTCTGGGTCTCTTTCTGGAGTGCCCATCTAGTCTCTTGTGGAATGCTGGTGGACTCCTTGTGCCCATAACGTTCTTAGGCAGCAGCTCCAATGTGTTTTATATGACATGTAGAAACCACGGTGCTAACTTCAGTCATACTATATGCGTCCTACTTGCTCTTTTCATGCCATTTAATCTATATAACACACAAATCAGCATGTTATCCAAATCTAAGACAAGAACAATAATATGCTATAAGTTTCCAAAACATTGCAGTTTTTCTGTTTTTTATACCAATGAGATCCACTTTCATATCCATAGAGTTAACATCTAGACACTTTTCTAAGGCAACAGAAACGAAGATCTGGTATTGAGCTACCTCTGCTGGAAGGACACTGTTGTTTGTACAGATGACAGTGGCAGTACTTCATACTGCTGCATTGCTGTTGAAGCACACCTTTTTAATAACTTAAATTTTAGACCACTATGGATCTTGGAGAACTAGTCTGTCACTTCTTCTGGCAGGAATGACTTGCACTCCTTGCTGCAGTTTTGGTTCACTTGCCTGTGTCACAGATAGGTCTGGTTTCCATGACAAGGGGATGAAGGGACCCATGGATCCCACACTCTGGGGAGAGGAGGGGGGAAAAAAGCAAAAGGTAAGGAAATGGGCCTGGACAAAGGAAAATGGCAGCAACAAGCTAAGGGAAAAAAACCTTAGTTTACTAAATACAGTAGCAGAATGTGAGATAATAAAATGTAATACAGTATGATTGGAATTGAAGATAATAAATAAAATGAGAAAGAGAGATAGTTTCCAAAACTGAAGTCCTTACTCTAATGCTGTAGGCGAAGCAGACAGGGAGCAAAGAAAGAGAGCAAGTCTTGTGACTCCCTGTCCATTTTGCCTTCCCTACAAGCGGAAAACGGAAACAGAAAAACAAAGTCTTTTGAGAGTTGTAGTTCGTTCTTCTCTTCTGAGACTAGGAGACCAGAACTCATGAAATATATTGATAATCCATGGAACTGCAGCATTAAGTCTTTAACTCCCAGTGCACTGCATGATATTTTGATGTGGAATACTGATGAAAACCCGTTAAACCATGATAACCTGCTTTGACCAGTAACTCACATGGATGCTTTCCTGTGCAACCTACTCTAGGGAACCTGCTATAGCAAGGGGTTTGACTAGGTGACCTTTAGAGGTGTCTTCCAACCCCTGTGATTCTGTGATCATTGCACTGATGACAAGGCAGCTCCATGCCCCAGCCTTATAGTTTCAGCCAGAGCTCTTCCTCTGTCCTCACACCATACTTTCCTGTACTTTCCAGTCCTTCAAAATGAAAGTCATCTTTGATACTGTCAGTTGTACTGTCATATATCTACATACATTAGACATGTAATGAATTAAATTTATTTAGAAAGGATTTTTATTTGTGATTTGAATCACAAAAAAAATCTCTTCATGTAAGTGAAAAGTTCCTGTAGTACAACACGAGCAAAGCAGAGACAAAGGAAAATGAAGACTGCAGAGACAAAAAGCAAAACAAAACAAAACAAAACAAAAACCCACAACCTTTTCTTTTGCTATAATTGAAAAAATTAAAAAGGAGCAACTTCAGATTTCTCACATTTCATCACACAGTAAGAAAAATCAAGTCTGTAATTATTGTTTTCCTAGGTGCTGTGGAGCTGAGTGCTCTTTGGAAGGGCAGCACATGCAGGTGGCATTTCAGAGGAACAAAACAGTTGTGAGAAATGATCTGCAGAGTAGATCTGGAATGACATTGTCAGGTTTGGATACCACTTTGGTCTGCCAGTTCAGATGCTGGAACAAGACCAATTCACATCTCTTCACTAGATCACAGTCTCAACCTTTGTACATCACTCGGTAAAACATTACAGTCAGTGCTTCTGCTCTGGGTCAACATGTTCTCTTGGCATAATTTGGAGAAAAAAAAAAACATAGTACTTCTTTCTGGTATTAAGATTTTGGCTAAGTCAGCAAAAAAACTAGGTTTCCTAAAACAAATGGATGCACAATTATATTCCTGATAACCCTATGATTTCTTTAATGTCCTCATCTAAAACATCCAAGTGTGATAAAACTCCAGTTATTGTAGGGCCTCTGTCTCCAAAATAACCAGTCAACAGTGGATCAGTAGATTTCAAACCCGCAACAGATGATCTTGCACACTGTATTGCAGTGTGATATCTGTTGTTTGACTCCTCCAGATTGTGTTGTAAACAGATCTACAAATACATCAGTAGGCTAACTCCACTCTGTACAAAAGATGATCACATTTTCCTGGAACACACAGTAATTTATAGAGATGCATCTCATGCTCCAAGCAGGCCAAAATTTCATAGCTGTCACTACTCTCTATACAGTCACTAAAATCTTTAGACTTGTCCACTTCCATTATCACATGAACATATCACTAGTAGAAAGCCCTCTTTGCCAAGAGCTTTGGAAAATGTCATATTGCATTAATATTTTCTATAGAAGCTATGGAAAGGCAGACTTTCTTTCCAGTAAGAAGGAGAATGTGTACAAATTCACTGAGTATACACATAAATACAACCATGACTGAGATGAGTACATCCTTCTGCAGTGTGCAAACCAATGAGCTATTGCTTATTGTGCCATAGGTACTGTTGATTCAAACACCAGTGTGCTGAATATTGCCTTATATTAGGTAGTTTGAAGGGGCAGATCCACTGTCTCAGGCTCAGTAGGAACAGGAGGCGATCACTGTTTTGCAGGTTCACTGTTACTGAATAGAGTGTTGATAACACATAGGTTTCCTGACGCAAAGAAGATATAATGGTTTCTTGCATGCCAGCCAGAGATCTAGTAATTAATGCAATATGATGTTTTCTAAAGCTCTCAGCAAAGACGGTTGCCTGCTTGTGAAAAGTTCACATAATAATAGAAGTGGACAAATTGAAGGATTTTAGTGATTTTATGGAGAATATGACTGCTATGAAGTTTTTGCCTGGTTGGAGCACAGGTAACATCTCTATAAAATATCACCATGTGCTGCAGGAAAATGTGACCATCTTGATCCAGAGGCTGAATTTTACTCTTCTCTTCCATATGACAGGCTGAATGAGCTGGGGCTATTCAGCCTGGGGAAGAGAAGGCTGGGAGAAATCTTGACAGCAGCCTTTCAGTACCTAAATGAGGGCTATCAGAAAGAAGGGGACAGACTCTCTAGTAGGGTCTGTTGTGATAGGACAAAGGGGAATTGGTTTCAAACTAAAAGATGGGAGATATAGATTGGATATGAGGAAGAAATATTTTACAGTAAAGGTGCGAGGCACTGGAACCTGTTGCCCAGAGAGGTGATGGATGTTCCATGCATGGAGAGATTCAAGGGCAAGCTGAATAGGGCTCTGAACAACCTGATCGAGCTGTAGGTGTCCCTGTTCATTGCAGGGGAGTTGGACCAGATGACCGTTAGGGGTCCCTTCCAACTCAGATGATTCTATGGTTCTGTGATTGTATATCACTCCAGGAAATTGGTAAGAAAAAACCAAAACACTTATGTTGCAATGAAGATTATGACAGTAAAAGCACCACGTGTTTTAAGAAATCTTTCAAATATTAATAAAATAAATTTGAATAACAAGTAGATTTTCTGGGTAGAACTGCAATGTATTGGCACACCAAGGCATTTACTAGGTGCTAGAAATAAGGGCACATTTGTCACATGAATTGTGCTACAATTGAGCTGTATGAGTAATATTCATCTAATCTGTTCACTTTATATTTTGACACTTTATTCTAAAATACTGTAACTCTTGCCACTAGGCAAGGAAAGAAGGAAGAGAATTTATGCATGATTTGTAGAGTGCATTTGTACATAGATAGACATTTCCAAGATTCACATCAGCTTTAGTTGGGAATCACTAAGGAGAAATTTATTACGGGAGATAAAAATTCATTTCCCATTTTATTGAATCTCATTGATTAAAAGACTTCATCTCTCCTTCCCGGTCTTCAAAAGGAGCTATGTCTCTAAAAGTCTTACTCAAACTGAAAAGCACCCACCAGTATCATTGATAATAAAGGGAATACTTGCTGAATCATACCTGACTTCAAACAGAGAAGTAAATAGGTAATGAGAAGTGGTTGTTTGTTTTCTTCATTTTATTTTGTTTTTTTGTTTTTGTTTGCTTGTTTTTGGTGTGTTTTATTTGGTTGGTTGTTTTGTTGTTGTTGTTGGACTTTTTTGGTTTGCTTGTTTCACTACAGGTGCTCACTGAATCCTTCAGAAACACACAAAAAAATCCTTTCAAAGACGGAAGAAAAACCTGTCTGAAGATCTATTGAAAGGAATGTGATCAAATATCAAATTAATATCAAAATATTAATTTAAATGTATCATAAGTTTAATGCATCACAAGTTAAATGCACAGTAGCTCACCATGCACCACTTGTGGCCCTCCAATGCTAAGGCCTTTCTTCTCTTGTAAATTTTTTCTCTCTATGTGTTGAAGGGGCAAATTAGACACCTTACTTGGACATTTCAGTAGTCTGTTGATCAAAGAACATTCTTGTTGCTCTAATAGAGGCACCTGGATACTACAAGTTAAAAATTACACTGTATTAATGCCCTCACAAAATGAAAATACCTACAGTAGTCCAAATGGTTTCTGAAACAATCCTAAGCCTCAAAACACAACTCAGGAAGCCTTAGCCTGTGGCATCTGTCCAGTCCATAACCAGAGATGAGAATGCAGCAACGGAATGCAACTCAACATTTTCTGCTGAAAGGAAATCAGTAACCACAGCAGAGATAACATTTGAAATTTTCATTTAAATACCAAACCAACATTTAATGAGTAGATTGTGATCTTTTCTGCAGCTGACACTTTCAAACTTTACTAAACATTAACTTCAGAAATCCACCAGAGAGAGAACTTGCTGTAGTCAGCAAGAGTAGGGAGGTGATTGTCCTTCTGTACTTAGCCCTGGTGAGGCTGCACCTCAAGTTCGGTGTTGAGTTTTGGGCTCCTCACTATAAGAGAGACATTGAGGCCCTGGAGCATGTTAAGAGAAGGGCAGTGAAGCTGGTGAGGGGTCTGGAGCCCAAGCCTTATGAGGAGTGGCTCTGGGGACAGGGTTTGTTTAGTCTGGTGAAGAGAAGGCTTAGGGGTGACCTTATCTCTTTCTACAGCTACCTGAAAAGAGGTTGTAGCGAGGTGGAAGTTGGTCTCTTCTCCCAGATAACAGTGATAGGATGAGAGGGAATGGCTTTATGTTGCACCAAGGGAGGTTCAAGTTGGATGTTATGAAGAATTCCTTCTCAGAAAGAGTTGTCGGGCGCTGGAATGGGCTGCCCTCAGAGGTGGTGGAGTCACCACCCCTGGAGGTGTTCAAGAAACATACAGATGTGGCACTGGGGGACATGATTTAGTGGACATGATGTTGAGGGGTTGGTGGTTGGACTAGATGATCTTAGTGATCTTTTCCAAATTTAATAATTCTATGAACTCATGCTGATCATAAAGAGAGAAGTTCACAGCTGGACAATGGCTTCCTACTGAGAAACACTTCATATACTTAAAATTATCCCAACAGTATATAATTTAATTATTTGTACTAACTTCACTGTGAATTTTAAAATTTACTTCCTCACACCACTTCTCTACTTCTTCCACACAAATATTTACATTACTGCTGTTCACACTCTACACTTTTAGTTCATATTACAAAGGTGTCATAATTCACACCATTTTCTCTGTTGATAATCGGTTTTCTTACTCAGAGCAACTGGATGTCACCAGCGTGTACAGTTATGAGACTTTTTTCCTTCCCAAAGTTTGCTGTCATAGACCAAGTGACTAACTAAACGAATAGCCCACCTCTTGTGTGTGGAGCAGCACAGAACAACCAAATTCTATGTTTTCTACTTTGATTTCACAGGGCAGTTAATTTCAGATGCCATCTAGATGTGACTTAGGAAGAGAGTAATTATTTAATATCTAGGAACGTGTTCACTGATAATTATACCTGGAAAGCCTCTGTAGATAATCAAGGGCTAGTTATGAAGAGAACTTAAGTACATCACCCAACAATTTTCTGTGGTTACAAACAGCATTTAAATAATTTTCTTGACCTATAATTACTGAATAAATCTGAGTTTTCTTGTTGCTGGTTTACCACGGTCAAGGAGTGATAGTTTGAACCCGGTCTGTAAAACAACTTTAACTGTGCTCCCATTACTGTGTCCACCAGGAAAATACATGCACCTGCTTGCAATCACAGTTCAAAAAAAGAATGAAACATCCTCAGCAATTAATTCTGTTCATATTCCAGCAGAGACCAGCTGTCTCAGTGCTGCAATCCTTTGTGTCTATATCAGTACAGTGTGATACATGGATGAAGAAATTAAGTGGGAAGTCTTCAACAGAGGTAAATAAGGTAAATAAATAAAGTAAATATTTTCTGCAAAGGGAGATTTTGATATAGTTACAGATTGCACCAGGGGACATGGTCATGTAAAGGAAGAGAATCTGCTTCCACTAAAGTATTTTGCAAGTTTTACTGTGAGTGAACACTAGAGGGTACCAGTATTTAAAACAGATGATAGTTATAATGGTAACTTGCCAATAGAGGAAAGTAACTCAGGAGAGACGTTCTTCCTCTTTCTAATGTGAAAGAACACAATGTGTAGCTTGCCTCTTATTCGGTGAGATGAACAGCCTCCAGGTTATAAATTAAGTTATACAGATGTATACAGGTGTTATACAGTGTCCACTTATCTTGTCCTTGACTTACAGACACTCACTAAAACATGATTTGTAAGTTTGGTCAAAAAGAAATTTCGATTATAACATTTTTTGTTAGTGGAGAATTATCATTTAGGGTGAAAATAAAGCCTTAATACTCTCAATAAAACATGTTTTGGGCTGGAAAGAGATTCAGCATAAGTGAGATGTCACTTATTCTCAAACTGTCATAAAATTTAAAAAAATGAAAATGGTAATTTAAAATCGCTCTTAAGATTTTTTTAAGTAATTGTGTAATTAATGGAGCACCAGTGAACAGAAGTGTTGATGAATATGATTTAATCCAAATGCCAACTTTTCACTGACGAGAAAGGGATTTAAGCATCTAACTAGTTTTGTGGATTTTGTTCTTCCTTATGAGGAAGATCACATGAGATCAAACAAACACACTGTTCTTGCTGCTCACCTGGCATGCACTTCTGCACTGTGACTGAAAAATCATGGAACCTAAAATGTTGTATGCAGAAGGAGTAATATATTATGATTGCAAACACACCAAAACGATATATTTGGGAAATTGTGCTTGAATGCGCCACATTTGAAGATTTGTGTCCCTTAGAACTTCAGTTTCCTCTTTGCCATGTCAGTTAACTTATTCTCACAAAAGCCTAGTCTAAAACTACTGGTATATGAGGCATGCATCTTTTCTGAGGTTTATCAACAAAACGACATACAGAAACAACACACTTACCTGCTTTATGATGCCTATCTACAGCAAGTACTATTAGTCTTTTGCTTTCATGAGCAATTCAGAAAAACATTAAGAAATGTGGGGGGAGGCGGGGGGGTGGTGTGGAAAAGATAATAAATTAAGATCAAGGGATAAATGAGGGGAAAGATTTATTTCTTTCAAGTAGAGGCCTGAAAACAGAAGTCTCTTGCTGACATTCTGCAAAGTCATCTATTATAGTTCCAGGAAATTATTTAGTGCTGAGGATAACACTGCCACTGAACAATGAAGGAGTTTGCTGGCAGAAACAATGAAATACTGACATAAGTCAAAGTTAACTGCAGCGTCTTTGCTCATGATGTGCACCCTGGAGGGCTGCCAAAGTGTGTCTCAGGTGCACCTGATGATGAGGCCATAGATGACTATGACGATGACTGATGTGATACTTGTGCCAGTGTTTGGCTTCTGAAGGCATCTTCGGTTTCCTCTCCTTTGTGTCCTTTTTCTTTTCTTTTTAAATACAGCCTATACTTTTACTTATTAGTTGGAGCTTAATAAAGATGCCCACTTCATCAAATGAAAAAAACCCTGAATCTTACACTATAAAAAAAACCTATATCTTGCACTAGTGTAGATAACACTCCCTGATTCCCTCAGCTGGCTGATCAGGACATCTCTCTTAACTGCTCCACGTCTTCTTTGGGAAGGTTGAGGAGCCCAACTATTTTTGCACCATGCCACAAAACAGAAATAGACCTCATATTTTGCTGGTGCAGGATAAAACAGAAATAGGAAGCTCTTCCCCTGACCATCACCTGTAGAGTTGACTTCAGTTATTTCAGTTATTGTGAAACCATTCTTATATCAAGGAAATAAACAACTTACATTGCTCACATGGGTGTCACCAAACTGCTCATATTGCCCAGAGTACTCACAGCTATTTATTATTATGATAGTTTATTACCTTGCTCTTATCTAACTAGGTCATGCTGAAGTCCTCAGCACTGAGGATTTGAGGCCAAATGATGCAGAAGGAAAGCCCATAAGAAGCACTGTACAGTGTAAGCTTTATTGAGTGTTGAGTACATTTTATGAATTTGTCACTTGTGCTGGCACAGCATTTGCAGGCTTAGTCTGCAGCAAGACTTTGTACTGCTGGGACAGTACAGAGCAGTGAAATAAAGCTCTGTGGAAAATATAGAGAGATTAAAGACAATTTCTTTTTTCCTGTATTGGACTTGAAAAGCAGTGATACAGCTGTTGCTATTCACTCTCTGCTCTTTAATTTAACAGCATATCAATTCATATAATCCTGCTTCTATTTTTTTTTTTAGTTCTCATGTTGCTGTTGAAATGAATACTGTGGGGGGAAAAAAAAAAGAAGAAAAAGAAAAAAAGAAAATCAATTTATTTAGCCCTCGGAAGCTTCCCTTGCCACCTTTCAAACACCTGCTGCAAACAAGGGAGTCAACATAACTTTGAAAGATCTCAAAGATTTTTTGTCATGAAAGGTGTTAGGGATCAGGATCACTAGCAACTTCTATTATTATAATTATCTACCTGTTAAACCAGTTAGAGAAGAACTGGTTACTGCTAGCACAGGAACTGGCATAATTTAAGCCAAATGGTGCAAATAGCAGTTGTGATATGTGTATTGCGAAGCATTTGAAAACTCAGAATTAGTCTTGCACTACTTTGCAATTTGCTTCTTTTCTCAGCTAGGCTTGGGCATAACTGCATTTATAGGCTGATGTCTTTATTATTGTCATAACTGTTGTTGTTATTGTTGTCATTATTATGATTGTTGTCATTATTATGATTAATAATATTATTGTTTATGTGCTTAAAACATGAACTGTGAATTTAGTCCTACCCCACGTGTCAAGTAGCTGATAGGATATATCTTCTGTCTTTCGCATTGTGCAAGATAATATTAGCCTACCTGCTTGGAAATGCTCCTATTTACTCATCTTGTTTGTTTTGATATATGTTCCATCTGTGCTTACATTTTCAACTTGGGTAAGTGACAGAGACTTATGCATGAAACAGATGACACTTACCCCCTTAATATTCTTGTGGAGAAGCTGGCAGCCCACGGTTTGGATGGGTGTACGCTCTGCTGGGTGAAACACTGGCTGGATGGCTGGGCCCAAAGTGTTGTGGTCAATGGAGCTAAAACCAGTTGGTGGCCGGTCACAAGCGGTGTCCCGCAGGGCTCAGTACTGGGGCCGCTTCTATTTAACATCTTTATTGATGATCTTGACAAGGGGATTGCGTGCACCCTCAGTAAGTTTGCAGACGACACCAAGTTGGGAGGGAGTGTTGAACTGCCAGAGGGGAGAAAGGCACTACAGAGGGACCTGGATAGACTGGATCAATGGGCCAAGGCAAACTGCATGAGTTTCAGTAGGGCCAAGTATCGGGTCCTGCATTTTGGTCACAACAACCCCAGGCAACCCTACATGCTTGGGGAGGTGTGGCTGGAAAGCTGACTGATTGAAAGGGACCTTGGTGTACTGATGGACAGTCGGCTGAATATGAGCCAGCAGTGTGCCAAGGTGACCAAGAAGGCCAATGGCATCCTGGCTTGTATCAGGAATGGTGTGGTGAGCAGGACTAGGGAAGTAATCCTGCCCCTATATTCGGCATTGGTGAGGCCTCACCTCGAGCACTGTGTTCAGTTTTGGGCACCTCAGTACAGAAAGGACATCAAGGTACTGGAGCAGGTCCAAAGAAGGGCAGCAAGGCTTGTGAAGGGCTTGGAGAATATGCCCTATGAAGACAGACTGAAGGAACTGAGGATGTTCAGTCTGGGGAAAGGGAGGCTGAGGGGAGACCTTATTGCTCTCTTCCAATACCTAAAAAGGGCTTACAGAGAGAGTGGGGCTGGTCTCTTCTCACTGGTGACAGGTGACAGGATAAGGGGAAATTGCCTCAAGTTGCGCCAGGGTAAGTTTAAGTTGAATATCAGGAAACACTTCTTTACAGAAAGGGTTGTTAAGCACTGGAATAGGCTCCCCAGGGAGGTGGTTCAGTCACCATCCCTGAATGTGTTTAAAAATCATTTGGATGTGGTGCTCAGGGACATGATTTAGCGGAGGGTTGTTAGAGTTAGGGTAGTATGGTTAGGTTGTATTTGGACTCGATGATCTTTAAGGTCTTTTCCAAACTGAGTGATTCTATGATTCTATGATTCTGTGTAGCACAGTACAAACTAACCCCATAATGATAATCTGCTGGACCTCAAGTGAAGGAATTATCCAGCCTATTTAGGGAGATACTTACTGCCTCACTATCTTATTAGTAAGTAATTCTACAAAAGGAGAAATTAAAGAAATTCCCCTGAAGTTATATCTAGAAGGTCTGGGGAGACCTTCTAGTGGCCTTCTGGCGTTGAGTCACCATCCCTGAATGTGTTTAAAAACTGTTTGGATGTGGTGCTCAGGGACATGATTTAGCAGTAGGTTGTTAGAGTTAGGGTAGTATGGTTAGGTTGAGGTTGGACTTGATGATCTTTAAGGTCTTTTCCAACCTGAGCTATTCTATAATTCTATTCTATGATTCTATAAAGGGAACCTACAAGAAGGCTGGAGAGGGCCTCTTTATCAGGGAGTTTATTGCTAGGACAAGGGATGATGGCTTTAAACTAAAAGAGGGGAGATTTAGATGAGATATTAGAAAGAAAGTTTTACTCAGAGGATGGTAAGGCCCTAGGTATAGGCTACGCAGAGAGGCTGAGAATGCCCCATCTCTGGAGGCACTCAAGGCCAAATTGGATGGGGCGCTGGTCAACTGAGCTGGTGGGTTGCAGCCCTGTCCACCACAGGTGACTGAAACCAGATGGGCTTTAATGTCCCTTCCAACCTAAGACATTCTGTGGTTCTGTGACTGGAGGAGAAGACTGGTTCATTAAGAAAACAGAAGAACAAAGAGGTGAAGAGTGCTTAGATGGTACAGTGAGTGCAGCTGTTCTGCAAATTGTCTCTATCTGCTTGTTCGTCAGCACTGGAAATGGAAACATTGCTGTCTTCTGCAGCTGGTGGTTAGATGGCACAGTCTGCCACAAGCACATGACTGCACTTGAATGAGCTAACGTATCAATTAAAGTGATTATAATTCATAGTCATTACAACTCAGGATCTTAGCCCTGTTGTGAACAAGGTTGCAGTGATGTGTAACTTGAGGGACCAAATTTATGCAAGCAGCCCAAACTCATTGAAATCTTTCTTGACTCTTCCTTCTTCCACAGCTCCTAACTGTGTTCCACTGCCACTTGCACTTATTCTGTAAATTTATTTACAAATGCTGCAAAATACCTATTCATGAAAATAATCAGAAACACTGAATTCTTCCCACTGGAAGGTTTCATGATTGCAAAACCTAGCGAAAGAGGCAGGGACAGAACTGCACAGTGAGTCGAGACAAAGTGGAACTCAATGATTGACAAAAATTTCAATCTAAACAGATGCAGAGATATTGGAAAATATACCATAACAAAGAGTCTATTGCTCTTTGTTTTCTTTAAAGGCAGTCTAATTCCAGTTGCTTGGGCAGTTGTTTACACATCTGCTCCAAATGTCAGCTCTATTTCAATCATGGTCTTATGCCTTATGTCTGAACTAAAACTCATAGAAAGTGTCAGAGAGAATTCTTGCAAGTGACACTTGCTTACAATAGGGAATCATTGCATTTTAATGTTAAGTTAAATAAAACAATCCTTGACATGAAGTTGTTTATCATATGAAACAAATGACTTTCTCAGCTTTGAAGAGGAGAAGTAGTAGTAACTAAACAGAAAAACCAATCTATAAATTAGCTGGTGCAAGAGTGTGTATCTTGATGAAAACAAATAAATGGGTGAGGAACACTTGATGAATAAGTAAGGATATTATAAAATAAATACCAATTTTAGTAGTAAAAAAAGAAAAGTATATTTTTTTCTTGTACTGGTATGTGCTGGAGAATAGAAGAGACCAGGAGAGCAAGGAAAAGCTTAAATTAATTTCCTAGAATAATTTCTCAGGTTGCCCAGAGAAGCTGTGGCTTCCTCATCTCCGGAGGCATTCAAGGCCAGGTTGGATGGGGCCCTGGGCAGCCTGATCTTGTGGATGGCAGCCCTGCCCATGGCAGGGGTAGGAACCAGATGATCTTTAATGTCTCTTCCAAACCAAGGCATTCTGTGATGATAGAAAATTGCATGCTCTGACTTGCTGGAAAAGTTGAATGGATCCTGGGCACATCTGTCTTACTCTGACAAGTGTCCATAGCTGTGGATAAAATGAGGCATGAATGAGAAGGGAGCCCACACTGGTCTCCAGGGAGCAGTGTAATCAAACTGCAAATTCTGGCTTTTATGGAATCATGGTGTTTCTAGAAGCAGGCCAGGAAGCCCACAGCAAAAGACACTACTGCAGCTCATGGCCCAGAAGGCGCTCTGGCCCAGTGTGAGGGGAAAGCTGACTCATAGAGTAGCCTGACAAAGTTTTCCTGTATGGCATAATCAAGTGCTCAAACATATCTTAAACTATTTCTTTTTGTATGTTTTACAGGCAAATTTAATGTGGAAAAAGTACATATGGATTACAAAGAAAGGAGCTACCAACAATGAAAAAAGTAAGAAAAAGGAGAGATCAGAGAAGAAAAGAATTAGGAAAAGATCTAAAGACATACGGAAATCTGGGAGATTAAAAGAGAAGATTAGAGGGAAGAACAGTGAGAGAAAGGTTGAGGGAAGTGTGGAGTAAGCAGCCAGTAAATAAGAAAAAGTGTCCGTGACCAACTAAAACTGCTGTATGATGGCAACAGCCTCCCATGACCTCTCAAAGGTGTAGGCTGGCTGGGTTCTTCATATCAGCCTGATCTTTGGGCCACAGGGCAGGAGGCATCTGCCATCTCCCTATTTCATGTTCACTTACCACTAAGCTTTCCCAGGATCTTTTTTTCCCCGTATAACCCAGAGAACATGGACTGAATTTAGGCTGTGAGCCATCTGAGTGTAGGTTGTTCATTTGCTTTTCCACTTACAGTCTGTGCTGCAGGATGTAATCGTGCATCGCTACAATTTGGTCCCGATTTATACTGATCCTCCTTGTGCTGAAGTAACATGGAAAGGCATAAGGTCTACACTTGCTACTTTTGTTTTTTCTGCCCACTCATTTTTCTGAATAATAAATCTATATCACAGAATTGTAGGGGTTGGATGTGACCCCAAAAGATCTCCAAGTTGAGCCCCCCTAAAGGAACCCAACAATAGGTTGCACAGGTAGGCATCCAGACAGGTCTTGAATATCTCCATGGAAGAAGACTCAACAACCTCTCTGGGCAACCTGTTCCAGTGCTCCATTACCCTTACCATAAAGATGTTCTTCTACATGTCTGTGTGGACCTTCTTACGTACATGTTTGGGGCCATCGCTCCTTGTCCTATTGCTATACACCACTGAAAAAACCTGGCCTCAACCATTTGCCTCCAACCTCCCTTTAGATATTTACAAACAGTAATCAGATCTGACTTCAGTCTTCTTTTCCCTAGGCTGAACAGACCCAGGTTCCTCAGTCTTTCCTGATATGGGAGACGCTCCAGGGCCTTTTTCATCTTTGTGGCCTTTTGCTGGACTCCTTCTAGGAGATCCCTGTCTATTTTGAACTAGGGAGTCCAGAACTGGACACAGTATTCTCAGTGTGGCCTCACCAGAGCAGAGGGGCAGGATCACATCCCTCGACTTTCTGGCCACACTCCTTTGAATGTACCTTACGATACCACTGGCATTCTTGGCCACAAGGGCACACTGCTGGCTCATGGCCAAACTGTTGTTCACCAGGACATTTATATCCTTCTCCAGCAGGTCATCCCCTAACCTGTACTGATGCATGCAGTTATTCCTCGACAGGTGCAAGACTCTAGACTTCCTTCTACTGTTGACATACTTAAAAGACCCTTTATTGTTATCCTTTACCTCCTTTGCAAGGCTTAATCCCAAGAGGACCTTAACCTTCCTTGTTGTATCCCTACAGGCCCTGACAACATTCCTATATTCTTCCCAGGTGGATAGGCCTTTTTTCCACATTTCACGGACCTTACTGTTTCCTTAAATTTTATCCACGAGTTCTTTGCTCATCCACGCAGGCCTCCTGCCACCTATGCCTGATTTCTTACTCTTAGGGATGCACTGATCTTGAGATTGGAAGAAATGATGTTTAAGCATCAACTAAGTCTCATGGGGCTCCTTATCTTCTAACCCTTTAGCCCATGGGATACCTCCAAGCAGGTCTTTGAAGAGGTCGAAGTTGGCTCTCCTGAAGTCCAGAATGGCAATCCTGCTAGTTGCTTTGCTTCTTCCATATGAGATCCTGAATTCCACCATCTCATGATCACTGCATCCCAAGTTGTCTGCAACCTTCACATCCCCAACCAGCCCTTCCTTGTTAGTAAGAACAAGATCAAGTAGCAAGCCACTCCTTGTCAGCTCCTCCACCAGCTGCATCAGAAAGTTATCTTCAACACATTGCAGGAACCACCTGGACCATGTGTGCCTGGCCATGTTGCTTATCCAATAAGTAGCAAGATGATTAAAGTCCCCCATGAAAATCAGTGCCGGGGATCACAAGGCTATTTCCAGCTGTTTGTAGAAAGCCTCATCAACTTCCTTCTCCCAATCAGGCAGCCTGTAGTACACACCCACAACAGTGTCACTTATATTAGCTTGCCCCTTAATTCTCACCCACAAGCTCTCCGATTGTTCATCATTCACTCCCAGGTAGATCTCAGCACTTACTGTTGCTCTCTCACATGAAGAGCAACTCCACCACCTCTCCTTTCCATTGTGTCTTTCCTAAAGAGGACATAGCCAAGTAAATATAGCTTTTATTTTCAGTTCTTGTACCTGGCTGCACTTCCTTCATGTTCCTAGACCTTTTGTCTGCCCATAGTTCTTCACTCTCTTAAATTACTAGGCAAAAGAGAGCTCAGGAGTTGTTGAAAACATTATGAACACGCTGATTGTCCAAGGACGTAAGTATGGATTTCTCTTCTTTGTTAAGCCAGCAGATGCCTTGGAATATTCAGCAGTATTGCCATGTTTGATGAGAATTGGACAATAGATGAAAAAAGTTTTTCACAGACTGGAATTGTTTTGTTAGAAAATCACATTAAAAATCCTTATTAAATTGACTGTAATATTACTCAGAAATGATTGCTGACTGTGCAAAACAAGAAAATCAACTTAAAAATACTTCAAAAATAGTACTATAACCGCTGATTGTTCATGAGTTGTGCAGCAATGATAGAGTGCTTTCATCCACATAGAAGATCCTTACTCTGTTTTCTTACATAGTATCCTGACACTGCTGAGTTACTGCTGAGCTCAAGAGAAAGGATACAGAACAGATTTCAAACACGCACTGCACAAGAGCATTTGTTTCCAAAATTCTGGGTCAACTCTTTATACTCTGAGCCACTGGAAGAATTTACATTTCCTCACCTCTAGAAAACATGCGTTTATATAGCTGAGACTTTGGCTCAAGTCCATCTCTGCGTCTGCCATCTAACACAGGCAATAAACTGTATATATACATGTATATATATATGCTGTATATATACTTTTACTTTCAAAACATCCCTTCTGGGTAGAAAAAATATCACACATACACCTTTTTTTCAATTATAAAAGTGGTGTTTTCCCTTGATTGGTAAGATTTTATAACTGACTTGGAGGCAAATGATTACAGCTCACACCATTTTATTTCTCCAAAGCAAAAGAGAAAAGCAAGGTATAACTGGAGTTACATGCTAGAATGCAAAATCAGGATGGCAAATAAGTCAAACAGGAACCTGGAGCCAATTTGTTGCCTTTCATTTTATAACTGGCTCCCATATTAAATATCACTGTAGAAAAAAATGTGCAAAATAGCCCTTTCCTATTTTATACTCTATTGTTGAAACCAGTCAAGATATGCAGCAGAGAATGAAAGGCTTCTGCCAACACTTTTATCAGGGAAGCAGTCATTTCACCATCAGATGAAATCATAGACATGGCTGTGAAAATGTGGCTTACATTGCAGGAAGCTTATATCATTATATTAATAATCACCGTTAAAACCAGATTGCAATTACAATTTTAATACAAACTAATACAAGTGCAAAGTATTGTTATTGTCTTTCCATCTGTTGATCACAAAGTGTTTTGCATACACTAGGAAGCTGAACCCTATAATTCAAAATGACATAATGTTTCAGGAAGTCAAAGCCAGCTGCAATCCATGCTGCCTTTCTGGGTCATGTACAGCTTATAGAGTCCTGTGCATCCCGCAGTAGTTCAGTGATACTTGTTTAGGAGTTCACTCAGGGCAGAACATTGCCTTTGTGGCTTAGCGAGATGCTCAGATCAGGGTTCAGATAGATTCTTCAAGGGGAAGTGAACCATTTCTTTTTGTAATATCATCTCCTAACTGTCGTGGAAACTATTTATATGGTCCTCAGCTCCACACTACCCAAGCAACAGAGAGCAAAGAATAGATAGGTCTTGCTTCTGCAGATTTGTCAGGTCCTTTTGGAGGAGGGGAATGAAGATAGAAATGGTTAGCAAACAGTCATTTTAAAAGCAAAGAAATCACTCATCTCCCTTAAAGGAAAGAAGGACTGCTGCTCCTAGAAATAAGAAGGGAGATCTCATCCTGCTTTTGGCATTTCTTTGGAAGTTAATTTTTCTCTTTGCTCAGATTTCTAGTATGCTCTGCTCATTTCTAGTCCCTGAGGAGCAGACAGAAATCCTGGATTGTGCTTAACAAGAACCTGGTCCACTGATTCCTAAGGAAAACAAGGTACTTTATTTTCCAGTACAAACTGCCAATACAGGGGACCCCACCTAGGGATACTGTCTATGTCTGGTTAGTAAACATAGAAACAAGGAAACAAACAAAAAGCTACTACAGAAATCCTCACAACTTTTAAAACAAGAGCAAAACAATGAAAGGTCTTCTCTTACCCCACATGGGAGAAGGGAGGCAATCACAGATGAGGTAAGAGGAGCAGCAGTGAGTGGAAAGACATCGTATGGACAATGCACATTAGTCATTATAAGGGCCAATCTCATTATCCTTCTTGTCACTCATTTTCTTTCAAACATAAGTAAAATGCTATGACTGGAAGAGCAAAGCTTGGTAAATATGAGGATACTGAAAAACTACAGTTATGTTGGATTCAGCTTCTTTGAAAGCAGTCCATGTAACTGTCATCTATCAGTCAGGTTAGTCATACAAAGCCATCAAGGGTGACATATTATGGAGTGTAAAAATCTTGTTCATGAACTGACAGGAGTTAAATTCTCCCTCCACCCTTTCTTCTCTAGAATAGGTGAAGAGAAATTGAATAGAGGGTAAATATCTTCCTCAAATGTTTTATTCTGTTCCTCAGTCATAGATTCTGCTTCTTCTGCCTGGATGTCATTTGACCCGAACACGCGTAATGTTTTAAAAGGAATGGCTTTGTAGTCTCCATCTTTCCCACAAAGGTCATTATATCTCTAAGACCTGTTACCTAATGAAAACTGCACTGGCCCTGTTGACAGGTAATCTGGGAAAAGTTAGAAGATGGAGAGCTTGTAAAGGCTCAGCCTGATTTTCGGCTTTCAGCTAGCCTAAGTCACTGCTGTTAGCTATGTATACATTTATGATTTGTAGGCATGTTCTTATGTATAAAGACTGCTTCATTGGAACTGCTCTGGAAGGTCGTGCTTCTGGAACAGAAACTATGTAAGTGCTTTGCCTTCTCCTCAATCCTGTGCTATTAGCCCCACCAAAAAAATGTGACAAGAAGAGCTACAGAGACAACACACAAGTTACAGAGGTATAGCAGTTCATAATTTTGAACACTTCTGCTGCCAGAGCTGTCATAAACATGGCATATATCTTTCTTCTAATAAACACAATTCCCTTCCCTTCTTTCTTTAAGGAGTGAGGCACTGGAGCAGGTTGTCCAGAGAGGATGCTCTGTCCTTGGAGACATTCAAGGTCAGGCTGGAATGGGCTGCAAGCAACCTGATCTAGCTGTAGGTGTCCCTGTTCATTGCAGGTGAGTTGGACTAGATGACTTCTTAGGGTCCTTTCGACTCTAATGATTCTGTGATTCTATGATTATTGATTCATACATGTTCAACATACAGTATATGTATTACTTCCACTTCTCCATTATTTAGATGTCGCTATCTTTATCTAACCTTTCCTTCTAAATAAACTCCTCTTGCCCTGACTTCCATTAAAACTCTTAGAATGATTCCCACTGTGACTTTTAGCACTCGCAACCTATAATGCTGTCTCAATATGTAAATGGCGTTGCCTGGGCAAAGATTCTTCACATTAAGTTCAAATCACAGGGCTGAATCTTGCAAATTCTTCACAAGCTTAGTCCCTCTTCAGAGGTATTTCTTAGGTCTAAAGTCTTGCAAGATCAGGTATCCAGTTTGAGTATATTGCTTTTCCATCAAAGCAGTTGGATTTGCATTTCTGTCCTGGCCCTGCCTTACTGACATTTCCTACTCCTTTTCTTTGTATGCAAAGGATAGCTTTATTGAAAAGAAAGGATATTTGACAGTGCCACATAGAGATGTATTCTGACTCCTCTGATTCAAAATTTCACTAGGGTTTGTATTTGCATGAGACTAGGGCGTAACTCAGTATGACCTCCCTGGGGTACCATTACAAATTTACATCTTAGGCAGCCACTGTGGGAAAAAGGTTGAATCAGTGTCATCCATCTAACTAAGTTAATGGGTATTAAATTCTCATTTCCACAGAAGAAGACTAAGTGTATTCATTTCAAATATCAGCAACAGTAAAGATACTATCCAGTTTTGAAACGGTGATAACATTTTTATATTTTGATTGAAAGGACGTTTTCCATAAGCAATGCAATATGATCAAATGAAGTAAAAATATCTATGATCATTTAACAATATCAACAGCCAGAAAATTATTTATTAAAATCTAATAAGTGTATGGTAGTGAGAGCAATATGATAAACAGGACAGAGAGTACACTCGTCCTTCTTTGCTTCACCATTCTTCCAGTTATTGAGTTACTCCCAGACACATAATGCTTTTGACTTATTTCCAGAAATCTTTTTTTTTTTTCCATGTTGGAAAGATTTTTATATGTTGGACAAACTCGCCTTTGGAGGTGAAATGGCAACTTTATAATTTATAGAAAACCTTCTATCAATTGGTTGTACAAATCAAAATTGTAATACTTTCCAAACAGTATCCAAAATAGTTTCTTTGGCTTCCACAAATAAGGTCAGAGGGGAAAGTGAAAAGCTTTCCTATTTTGATAACTGAATAATCATGTAACAGGAAAGATAACCATACAGGCAAAGTATGATTTCAGTAGTATTAAAGAAAGGCAGGAAAGTTGGGAAACATCAATGAGGTAGCGAAGAGTAAAATGTAGAATTTCTGTACTATAAAAGCAAAATTCAGGCTCCACTGAGTCATAAAAAGGTGCGTGTAAGGAAATTATGGGAATAGAAATGGTCCACTTAACCTGGAACTTTAAAATAAAGAGGAAAAAAAGAAAAACAACCAAAGAATAGGAAGGAAAAGTGAGTCTTTTTCAGGACAAAGAAACGTGAACATGAAAAATGAAATGAAAAGTATAATGAAGAATATAGATGAAAGAAAGAACCGAGAAAGAATTCTTTAAGGTGAAAGGAAGAAAGACCAAATAAGAAAAAAAAAGGACAGACTGCCAGATAGAGCAAAGGGAAAGGTTCTGGAGTGAAAGCAATGAATTTTTTTCCATCTTGAAAACCTTGACAATTTTTTTGGCGGAAAATATTTGGCAGAGCAGATGGGAATGGAGCAGGAGGTTTTAGAGGAAACTCAGAAATAGCAAAGAACTGAAGGGACAAAGGTCATGCTAGTTTAAGAGAGAACAAAAATGAAGATATTGGTCAAGGGACAGAAAAAAATGGATAAGAAAAGACATCTTTTGTGGAAGTGAAAACTCACAGTATCTTTCTTCAGCAAAGCATGGTGATACTAAAGTAGGGCAAAATTACTATGAAAAATGGAATAGGAAAAAGATACAAAAAGAATGTCTTTTAAATGGACCCCAAGGAAGCAAAAGGAAAAAGAAACCAAGAAGGGGAGAAGATCAGAAAGGAAAGTTAAGATTAGCTAACAAAATGAATGAGAACAAGTAAAGAGGAACAGAATAAAGAATAAAGAATGTCAGTGAATGGTTGCAGTAGGCAGAAAGCACAGAACTTGACTAAGACCATGATCAAGGTTAGTGCAGAAGATGACCGTAGGAGATTGCAATGAAGGATATAGGTGGAACAAGGGCAGCTGGTATGACAGAAGACCTTCACTGTGGAAGCCACAGTTCCCTCAGGCAGGCTGGAGAACTGAGGATAGAGTGAGAGCTAAGATTACTGAAGAAATAGAAAGGAGAATCAAAAGAAGGACAGATGAGATCAACAGAGGGAAGAAGAATTAGATTTGATGGATCCCATCTACACCGATATGTTATGTTACTGCTTGGTCAACTTGGAATAATGTGAAATGCTTCAAAACCAGAAGTCAACTTTAGCTTTATCAATTCCTTCTAAAATTGTCCAATTATTTGTAGGAACCAAAGGCTATCTCACCTATAAACCAAATGCACATTTCAGAAATGACTGGAAACCCAGAGCTGTCTGGAATTATGTTCTGCTTATGATTTTAAGCATTTATGGATTAAATGGAAAAATAGTACCGCTCACATACACACATTATGTTTTCTTTGAAATATTGCTCCTGGGAAGATACAAAAACAACTGAAGTAATCTGTAAGACATTACATGCCTTTTATTTTGTTGGAATATATATGCATCTTAGACACATCCTAAAAACAAAATGTATGGTAACTGAAAATGGTATTTGCTGCAAGAGAATTTTCAGTGCCTATCACATCTCAGTACAGAAGAAATTTCAAAGCAGAATTTTGAAAGCAAGGCTGAAAGAAGAATTTTGGTACTTATAGAGAAACTACAGGTGTTCACTGCAGTGATACATAATCAAAATTTATAATTCAAATTATTAAGATTATACAGTGGGATATCACAGATATATATGTGGAACTGTCAGTCATTAAATCTCCTTCCTTCTGTGGCTCACAAGTCAACTGGCGTGCAATCAATGAAAATTGTTTAAAAAAAACCAAAACAATTATTTTGGCATATTAAGATTCAGTTATGACTTTTTCACAGGTTCTGCATAAAGAAATGCACTAAATGTTTTATAGAAAGCACAGTTTTTTCCCTCCTTTATTCTGTTACAGAAGAGAAAAGGGCAAAAGCAGCAATTTGATGCTCTGCCACAAGCAACCTACAGTAAACCCTTCTGCACTACAACTCCACCACTTGGTGCATTCAGTTTGCAATGAGCAAGGACTGCTTATTCCTGCATGGAGGATCTGTACCTTATAGCTCTTATCTACTTATTGTTTTCAGAAATTCCATTAGAAAATGAGGAGAATAATTTGGTCCTTGAGCATAGATGCTTTCCAGTGCAACCAGTGTTTTACTTTTCTCCTTCTAGGAAAGGGTACCATTTTTGTTTTGTAGTGTGGTGTGGTTCTGCTGGACAGTTCCCCTATGGAGGAAACCTCCAACATCATCAGCAGGAGAGGCTCTGACACATCCTTGCCTCATCCTGTATCTGCTCAGTGCTGTGAATTAGTCTGTAAAACTTGAGGGAGGCACTCTTGGGAGGAGACATGCTCCCTCAGTAGTTTCCATTCTCAATCTGTGTAAGCCTTCTGGCTCATTTATCATGGGATGCAAGGATCAAAACAGCCCTGCATGTTTGGTATTTGACCATAAACTAGGACTATTAAGTATACTCAGTCTCTGAAATGCTTCTGAAAATAGAGAAAAATGATATCTAAAACAGATGTGAGGGCCATTCCCAAAGAAAACTGAAATAAATACTTCTATATTCTTTGCTTTCTTCCTTATTAGATTTGAGCTTGATCTTGGAAAATGATGAATGCCTAATGCTCCTCAGGGAAGTCTGAGAATGCTGTGGTTCCTGAGCACCACACAGCCACACTAAAAACTCTGAGATCAATCTGGATTGTTCACAAAGGCTGAAGATGGCATCTGCGAAATGGAAACTGGAGCTTTATCTCCTTCCTCAGACCTACTGAACTTCTGGAAAAGATACATTTAAATAAATAGGTAAGAGATTTTCTGAAGTAAAGAATGAAGAAAGACTTGATTCTTTAGAGGCAGTAGCTAACTACATCATAAAAAATTATAGTTCAGGGATGAGATTTACATTTCAAGCACTTTGAATGTTTCTTCAAAATGTGATGGCCTTTGGCAGATAGCTGTGCTATTGTTACTGTCAGAGCTAAGCTGATCCGTGCTCTGTGATTTATGTTTCCTCGGACAAACATTTTGGAGATGAGTTGAAAAATCAAGTTCCTATCTAAAGCTGGAGTATCACAGTTTTGGGAATGCTTGGTCCTGGGATATTGTCTCAGTCTTACCTGCAATCTCAGATATATCTGAAATTACAGAAATTTGCAGTGGTGACACGCTGTCAGTCTCTGTAAGAGTGTCATGTATTGTAAAGCTACCTTGCCACAGGTTTTTTCCCCCTATATCGAGAGAAAAGATTCATTCAGTACTACTATCTGATCATTGAGACAGACTGGTGAAATTCACACACAATCTACCCCTTTATTCCTTTGTCATCTATCTTTTATTTTCATTTGAATAATAAAGTAATTAATAGACTAATACCTGTAGAAGTATTTAAACTGGAGAGATAGCAGGAAAACAATCAGAAAAATTCATTTTTCGAAGATAACATTTCATTTACATGGCAGAGACCTACTCAAAAAACAAACAAACAAAAGCACAGTAAAAAGCCATAATGACAAGAAACATGACATGACTGCCAAAGCATTTCTAACTAACTCGACATGTGAAAATCTGTTCCAAATGGCCAGCTAACGGCTGGTTCAAGACACATCCAGATGAAGGCAGAACAGCCGAAATATTAGCCTGTCCAATCTGATAAATCTAGGCAAGCACAAACTTTGAGCTGATACACATCATGGGCGTGGGTGTTAAATGAGGCTTGTGTGGACTTTGATTCCCCTCCTCAGGTCTAATGATGATCCCAGGTGACTTCAAGGTAGGTGACTGCAAAAAAGTTTGAACATCACAACTTCAACAGCCAGCTTTCTCACGTACCTTAACTTGCTGAAAGAACTGAACAACTGCTAAGTTACAATGGTTACTGTTGTTAAACAGACTACAACCTAATCTTGTTGCTTCTTTCTTAAAATATTTTATCTCTATATCTACTAAATATACTAAGATACTAAATATCTATAATATCTAATCTCTATATCTACTAAATATTTTATCTCTATATCTACATGGAACTTCTTGCCACTAGAAGACAGATACTGGTGAACAGATTCATAATTCTATAATCCCAGCTTCTATCTGCTTCTACTATCCTGATTTTCAGATTCAGTGAGTGTATTTGCAGTAGCCTTTCTCTTTCTCATCTTCTTCAATCTCCAGGTACATTGCCACCAAATTTATGTAAATAACTGAAGAAAAAAAATTGTGGTCTCCACTGTGTCCATTCTTCTCTTCCTCATTTTTCTTCATGAAACCAGAAGGTTAGAAAAAGGACTACATCTGGCAACCTTGAAATTTATGCAATTTCCAGAGATGAATAAGAGAATTAGCAACACAAAACAAGAACATATCCTCTATTTTCTAAGCTCTCAAATTCTTAAAGATAATTAGATAATTAGGGAGAGAAGATATTTGGGCCACCTAAGTAGTGTCTGTTATTAGAGGCAGTTCTGGTCTGCAGTTTGTCTTACTAGCACTGAGGGCAGGTATTTTGGATGACCAGCTACATTAATTGTTAGAGCACCAATACAAGTAAGAGAAATAAGAAGCACAGAGGATAGCGCAGGTGCAGTGCAAACAGCAGCAGCCATTGGGGCCGCAAAACCTGTGGTGTGTAGATGGGGACAGAGTTGGCCCCACAGACCTCTCCCTCCCAGCTGACTTACCTGCAGCGTGCTTACACAAATGCAGCACATCTCTGGTCCTCCGGGCGCTGCATTACCCCACCAACGCACAGCTGAGTTACTCAGGATTTATACTCCAAAACCTCTCATCTCCCAGGCACACGGGAGATCAAGCTGGGCAGCCCACTCATCCTGTCTCCGTTGGTGGCCATACATGAATGCCTAGGAAGAAAATACCCGAAATCAAATTAACAGATTTTCATTTCAGTCCATCAACTCCTGATCTGCTTTCAAGACAGGGAGAGAATACTTCACTGGCCCTCCAACATTTCAGCTACTCATTGGATTGCTCTTAATTCTCTGTTTCTTTCTCCCCATACCTTTCCTATTACAAAGAATGAAAACCTCCCAAAGACGCTCTGTTTTTAAGGAGGTCACACACCGCTATTCACATCCATTGGAAAATCCGGGTAGGACACAGCATACTTTCACACATGCAGCATCTGTCTTTAAAGGAACAAAAGGAGAAGCAGAACAAAAGTGACTAATGGAACAAAGCCGTGGGCCAGGAGCTGGACATGATGCCTCGCTGCAGCTGCTCGTCGGAGCCATCAGTATAAAGCCATTTCCAGACAAGCGTGCTGAAGAAAGGTAACTTCCCGGAGTAAATTCAAAATTCTACTCTGCGGAGTAGAGTTCAAGCAACTTAGAAAACGTTTCTGCTCTTTCTAGCGTGCATTGTGTCACAGCTCGGTCCTGTTTTGTAAACTAACGTGCTTACTCTGTCCCCTTCTCGTGCCTCCTGCCTGCTCCTAACGCTACAGGCTCTTTAGAAAATGATGGATGACACCTGCAGCGATCATTCAAGGGCTTAAGGTTCTTGCAAAGGATCTGTTTTATCTTCTATTTGGTTTTAATTGGCTGTGCATAATAACAAAAGGGTCTTCACAACCCTCTGCCCACAGCTTCTGCCTGGGAACCTCAGCCCTTAAAGGCACAGTCCACATTGCCTCAACCTCCCCTCGGAGCTCGAAGAATAACGTTTAAAAACGTACAAAATAAACAAAACAGACAGATTTATATCAACCTCATAAACATGCAAACTAAGTTGTCTACATGTAGACACGCTATAGTTTGTAGTTGCATACTGCAGTCGGTTAAGTTTACAGTTCGATGCAGGTACTTACACCATCTATGCATCAGCTTATCTGAAAACAACCTACCTGTGAGAACCAGAGACCATTTTAAGATGAGCGTGTTAATTACCAGTGAGTGAAAGGTGCCTCTTTTCCTCTCTCTGTCCCTGGCTGAGATAGGTATGCAATTATTAACTCAGTTATGCAGTTGGTGTCAGCATAATCCAATATTAATGCTCCCAAATTGGTCCTGACAGCACTTGTGTGGCTGTGCAGTGCAATGAATTGGGAAACTGATCCAGGTTAAAATTAACTCAATAATGCAGGGTAAAAAAAAAAATTAAAAAGAAAGAAAGTGGGAGGAGGGAGAGAGAGAGAAGAGAAAGAAGGAAAGAGAGAAGGAAAAGAGGAAAGAAGGAAACAAAAAATGTCAAAGAAAGAAAGAAAGAAAAGGAAAAAAAAAAGGAAAGTAGTGAAGGAGGAAGATGAGAAGAACTAAGTAGTCCAAATTTGAAGAGAGTAGCCACTTTTTTTACAATGGTCCTGAGTCACATCAGCTTAATTTATTGCTGGAATTAAAATACTAGAGGATGCTGTCTCATGTTTTGTTCAATCCAATCTGTTGGTTTGGTGGTGATAACACCATATATGGTGGCCCTGTATTCGCCCATGTCTTCTGATGAATTTCATGAGTGTGTAGCCATGGCACAAACCAGGTCACTTCAGTGGTCCCACCTTCTCACCAGGCTGCATGCCATAGTTGTGTGGTATTGGAGCTGGTGCAAGAATGGTGGGAAGGGGAAGGTGATGTGGCATGGGTGGAAAGGTGCTCAGTTCAAAATAGAGATACAGTCTAAAAACACCCAAATTATGCAGGAGCAACAGAGGAATGTCTTACTCAACAGCTCTTTTATTCCGCTCACACTGATCCTACAAGCTTTGATGAAAAATTTTGCCAAAACTAAACTGACTGTCAGAGTTTGTGGCTGCCATCATGTGCAGATTCCCCAGGAAAGGCTCACAGAACTCCAGATTTTTTGTTTGTTTGCTTGATTGGTTGGGTTTTTTTGATTGTTTGTTTGTTTGGTGGTGGTGGTTTTTGTTTTGTTTTGTTTGCTTGTTTGCTGACATTTAGCTGGAAGCATGAACACAGACTTTCATCCTACCATTTCAACTTCAAAAAACCACCTTTCACTTCCCTAAGTTCCCTGACGTGCTAGTAGGAACAACAGAGCTTCCCCAGCAGGGTAGCAATATTTCTGGGAGCACATTTTTGATTGTGCAAAGTCTTGGGGTTCTCACCTTGTAACATCTATTGCCTATCCGAGCAAACTCTCAAATAAAAATGGAGTGCCTCCTCTTCCAAAAGGGAATGAGGCATTCTCACCTTCCCATTGGTTATATATTATGTTTGTTCTGTTTCCTACTTATTCTTGGGTGAGTGAAACCCACATGCAAATGACAGAGATACATCTCTATCCCCACTCTCTCCTGTTGGCCCTCTGATTCCTCAGCCATGCTTCCACAAGAGAATGAATTATTTGGGCATGTGTCAGCTCCAAACTGTTGTACATTCATAAGCAAAATAGTTGAGAGAGTATGCACTCTGCAGACTTAAATTTGTTCCAAAAAGTATTTAAAAGTTGACTTTGTCCTAGCCTTTGTTCTACCAGATCATATATCCGCTGTTCTCTTGCAGTCAGGATGAAGCCAGAAAAAAAGTACATTTTAATTTGACAGAATTAATCTGATGGAAATGCGGTCATATTCTCAGGTCCAATCCAGAAGAAATTTGTAATAGAAGGTGATCTGGTGGTGTATAGTTCAGGTATTCCTGAACACAGAATCAGAATCATTGTGCCAGCACAATATAACTAAATAAATCCTCTTTTAATCTTCTGCCTCGAGTTGCAGGGGATTTCTAGTGGCACGAATCACAGAACAAGCAGTGTTTTCTGTTTTCTCTGTTTTGTGTAAAGCTTTTTATAAGAAGTCCTCAACTTGCTCAGTTGTTCTGAGGTCTTGAATCTACTGACAAGCTCCAGGGCTTAGCTCATCTCAGCGTACCACAGCAAAATCCTGTCTATTCAAACATTTTACACTCCTGTACCTGCAGTGTGTGCAATCTTAGCAGTGGAAGCCTCGAGTTTGATTGTTTACATCCAGAAGTACTGGTTTTCTTCAGTGTAAACAAAACTGTTTTTTGTGTAATTTGTTGCTAGAAACAATGTCCAAAGTAATTTAATAGATGCTTTAATTTCAAATTAATAGTCCAATCATCTTACATATTGCTCAACACTCCCATAGAAAATCCTCTGAATTAATAATGCTGTTGTAACGGTCTGTATCTATGGTGTGCTCTATATGCAAACGCTTGCAGAGTCACAGCTCACACAATGCTCTAAATCTGCACTGTATGTAATCCTCTATGTTTCTTTACATGTTTCTATACATGAGCAACAATTTTTAGGCTTTACGTGAGGGCCGAACCAAAAGTAATGCCTCCTATTTTATCATGTTGGCTCACAACACTGGAAGCAGGTGTTGACGGGATGGCAGTAGAAGCTGAACCTTCCTGCCAGTATTCCGTTACATGTTGTTGCTGTGTGACACATGGCAGCAGAGTGGCAGTCTGACAGAATGGTGTCTGACATAGAAGTGCAAAGATGTGTCATTGCACTCCTCCATGCTGAAAAAAAATGGCAGCCATAGACATTCATTGATGCTTGCTGAATGCTTCTGGAGACCAAACAGTGGAAGCAAGCACAATAAGCTGGCAGGTGTTGCATTTCAGCAGTGGTGACAGAGACATGAAAGACAAGCCATGTTCCAGACAGCCTTGAACAGTTGTTACACTCCAAATGAAATGCTTCTTGATCAGCTCATCCATGTGAATCAGCTAGTGATGGTGACTACGTTGAAAAGGAGTGTTTTGGAGCTGATAATTTGTTCTATCAACTGATGCCATTGTTCTCTTTGTTGCTATTATAATTTCCATGGAAATAAATAGGAGGCATTACTTTCAGAGGAACCTACATACTTTACTGGAATATTGACTACCTTCTATAATTTTTTTTTATCAGGACAAGGGGATTCGTCTTCTCAGTATCAAATTGCAGGTATTTTCCCAATGTCCTTCCAGCAGTCTGAAATGTTTGAAACCTGTTCTCCTGAAGGAACTTTGCACCCAAAATTTCAAAATCAATTCTTTTTGAGTCCATTTTATGTACAAGAATTATGAATTCTCCCGTTAATTTATCTCATGCTTGGTGATCTCACTTAAAATTTATAAAACTATGCCATCTATGTAATTTTTCTGATCTCCGAAAAGTATATCACTTTCAAGATAAAATTTTCTTGATATTCTATCCTACCAGATAAATGTTTAAATTCAGATTATTACACTCATCTACTGTCAGAAACGATGGGAACTTTTGTCTTCTTTTTTGTGACTTCCCTTTTTTGCAAGCTATCAACATCAAATAGACATTCAGGTATCAGTTTTCCCCAGTACCAGCAGTTTTTGCAGAACATGTTTATTTGATGCCTGTATACAAATGAATGTGCCAAACGAAGCCAGATGAATTCTCCACCAGCAGGGAACACAGATAAGTTGCCATATCCATCAGAAAAGGAAGATGGGAAATGCTACCAGCAGCACCTGGAAGGTGGGACAGGAGTGGGCTTTTACTCTGTCCCAGCCTCTGAAGTCTATGGAGCTTCCCTATTGAGGCTGCAAGTGCAACATCATGTTTGAAGCTGCTCACACTGCCTGTCTTCCATACCTGCTCAATTACTCATGGAGAATTGGGGAAAGATGCCATAAGTAAGCAGTGGGTGCCCACCACCAAACCCATTTAGCTCAGACTGCCGTCGGAGCTCTGGTTAGTACCAGCAGTGTAGAAGGAAAGCTAACTCACATTGCACAGCACCAAATATTGTCAGAGAAAACAATGCCTGAGAGTAGCCAGCCTTTCCCACATTAGCTCTTATACTAAAATGAACCTACATCAGTAGCCAATATTCAGAGCTATCCTGCTCAATAATTCTGAAGAAAAATTATGTCCACGCCAAAGAATACTGTTTGTGTGAGAAGGCACCAAGATGTACCCTACAGACAAAGAGGGAGCAGAAGATAAAGGATGTGAAAAAGGATATGATGAGAAGCATGGAAAAAGGCAAAATCAGTTGACACTTTGAATATGATTTCATTTGAATATCCAGTCAGCAAAATTGGACAGGAAATGTCATGAGAATATGCTTTCTTATGCCATTTACGGTACTTCCTGCTTCCAGTCAGGATATTTCACCAGATATTTCACCAGATCAGGCTCTTTAGCTTTCTGTTATGGAAAAAACAAGGAAGTACAAAATTGCACAAAAACAAAGACATTAAAAATAATTTGCACATAATAGTTTTTAACTATTTAAAAAGGACTGGTCCCACTGCACGTGGAAAGACCTTGACTTTATTTTACTTTGTTTTCCTTTACCCTCTCTTGCACCAGAAGATAGTGATCAGGCACAAAGCTCATACACAAATCTTATCTTTTCTAACTTTGGGCATGTTTAAATCTAAGGATTTTGTTCAGGCTGGGTGCAAATAACCTCTGGTCTGAATGTCATTCGTATTTCAAAGTCTGAAGTGTGCCTGGAACTAGGCTTAAAGACATCTCAGCCCAACACATACATACAGAATAAGAACAAAACATTATAAGGTTATAAAGGGCCCAAACACCAGGGAAAAAACAACAACAACAAAATCACTTTAGCTAGTGCAACAGTGTATGGGCTCTCCCTGGGATGGAGTTAATTTTCTTCACAGCAGCCTGTACAGAGTTGTATTTTAGATCTGTGACCAAAGCAGTGTTGATAAATCAGCTGTTCTTTAGCTGTTGCAGAGCAGTGCCTGCTTAGCACCTGGTCTCCCCTGCTCTTGTCTGCCCCTTGAGCAAGGAGCTGGGAGAGGGCAGATGACAATAGTGGAATACCCTGCAGACACGGTAATGCTTAGTGATAACAGAAGTGTGCTGTCATTCCAAGGCAGTGGTTGCTCAGGGCTGGCTGGGCTTTGGACTGCTTGTGGCAGGTGGTGACTGACCACCATTGTCTCACTTATTCTGTTCTGTTTCTCCCTTTATTTATTGAACTGACATTATCTTGACCTACGAAATCCTTCTCACATGCAGCCTTCCAAGTCTCTCCCCCACCCAGATGCAACATGTGAACAAGTAGGGCACAGGTGCTTTATTGTTGGCCAGGGTCAACCCACCACACCAGGAAAGTATATAGCTTTTCAAAGGGAAGAAATGAGAATTATTTCCGTGCTAATTCTACAGCATGTTATGCATGTAACAAACATTTGCCTCGGGAGTCACTTCTTTGTTTCTGGGCACTAGATTTGGATATCCTGACTGGGTTTCTACACTGTAAAACTGGGCTTCTCACATATGAACACTAAGTTTGCAGCACTAGAACAAGACAGGTAATTGTACTCTATTTTAAAGACAAAGCAATCAAGAGACATGGAGACCATGGAAACCAGTGCCAGGCCACAGAAAGCTGGTGTCAGAGTTAGGGCTGGCTGGCTTTCCTCCCTCTTACCCTGCCTTGTGGATGACATTCTGTCAACAGCCCAGGTAGTCGTCTTTCTTTATTTCTTCGGGAGTCCTCAATAACAGAGCATTTAGAGCACTCTACATTTGAAATACCATTTGCTACAATTATGTTAAAAATCCCCACCGTGGATGAGCCACTGTCTCTGTCACGCATGACTGATACACCAATTTGTGCCCCTCAAAAAGGCCAGAGAGGTGCACAGTTTAATTTTGTTTATTTATGCTTGCCAATTTAATCCTTTATTTAATAATTCAACAATGGTGCTGCTTCCCCTCCCCTTTAATTAGTCACTGGTCCATTAAACTGAATGGCAATGATCATAAGAGTTTCTTCATGTCTCTATGTTATAGTAAAGAACTCAAAGATATATTTTCCCCTGAGTAGTTGTTGAATTTGACAGCAGGGCTATTCATTGCTGAACTAGCTGCAATTAAAGCAATTATGCAGATCACATGTCTTTCCAGTTTAATAGCTATTTTCCGTTGGTGGTGGTGGTGGTGGTTTTTTCCCCCCTTGCTTTTACTGTAGATTCTCTAAGCAAAAGAGGAGGATAAGCAGACAGACAGACAAGTGGACCACCTACTAACTAGGTCTCACCACGCAATTGGAGAATCTGTTAAATACCTTTGTGCTGGAGGAAATTCCTGCTGGGTGCTTTGCATCTCAGCTTGCCAAAGGTCACCATCACAACAGCACCTCATGCTCTGTTCCTGCTTCTCAGGCAGAAGGGGGTGGCACACTGCAAATACTGATACACCTCTGCTCTCTGAAGAGTGGCTTAGAGTGGAAAACTGAGCCCAGCTATGAAGCCGAGCGGAACCGACACAGAGAATAAGAAATATACAGCAGATTGCATTGTAAAAGTTGTAGAAGGAAAAAGCTCTTTATCCCAGCACCTGTTTATCTACTCTCACTTCAGAAATTAAAAACAGGTCACTAATTAGGACATGCAGCATGGTATCATCTGGTTTCCTTGCTGAAAGAGCACATCAGTTTCAGTATTGACTGCAGACTTACAGGGCATCTTTCAGAAATCTATCCTCAGTAACACCAGACACCTCTACAGATTCAGACCATCAAAGCACAGTGTGAATGACATAAGAAACTGCTGTCCTGCAGTGCAGGGCTGTGAGCATCATTCTTGTCCTACAGACCTAGAAATGCCTAGATGCCTAAAAATCTGACAAGTGCTCCTAAATACTTAACTGGAAGGAAAATCAAAGAGATTGAGAGTCATCTATCTGTAAGATGATTTATTGACTTGTCAACAAGGCCCTTCTACTCCTGCTTTTTCTGACTTGCTATCAAAGAAATATTTCAAGTTGTCTGTAAAGCAAATAAAATGATCATGTTCAGGCTTCAAAACTGTACAGATAGTTTCACAAACAAATGATTTACTTGTGACATCTTCTAAACACACAAACAAAATCAAATCAGACAACTGACCACCCCTGACAAACTCATACTGTCGTGCAGTAACACGACAAATAACTGTTGGTTTATCAACCATATTTTTTAATTCCAGCCAAGCTCAAAACAAACTAAACATATTCTTGAAGAAAGCATCATGACACAGATATCTTTTCTTCCCTGGGGATTACTTGGTTTCATGTGAGAGCTCAATTAGCAGCAAACATTTTACAGATGTTTCCAAAACATTTTAAATGACCATTTGCTGTAAAAAGAGCAAAACTTTGAAAAATTTCCCTTTTAAAGATGTGGATTTTTGCCTGCAGACATTAGTAGAAGGTGAAGATATATGTGAGGTTAAACAGAATGTATTATTTATTATTTATTGGAGTGTAAAAAATATATTTTTTACATTTGCAAACATGTTATAAAGTCTTTTTCCCTTGGTCACAGAGAGGGCTACATTCACATCCAAATGTGACAAGACTATTCTAATTATGAAGGTCTGACAATGAACCGCTGCATTCACATTGTCAAAATTCCAGCATAGTACAGCCCTTTTCTGTTGTGTTGCTGGAAGAAACAGATCCAAGAAGGTTCAAATTTCACTGCTCGTTCTCCTTAGGCGACTGTAGCAAGAAATGCATGATGCAGGCATTTTTATATCTTCACAATTTCGGGACCTGCATATTACCTTGGAGAGAATTTGCAACTAGTATAATGTAAGGTAACTAATATAAGACAAATAAAAACATTAACGAGGTTTGCAGTACAATCAATGAAGTTTAAAGGTCACCTGTAAGCCGTCTTTAATGTCTTGTTCCTCTGTGAGCTACGTAGACCAACCAGCAACGGATTCATAGATAAATACATTGCACAAATATACAGACTTTCTTAACTCAGCCTCCATCTGTGAATGTGTCTGATTTTAAAAGCCCTTAATAAAATGAGTCTCATTAATGTCAAATGGTTTTTAATCAGGTCCTTAATCAAGCAGTTTGACATTAATGAGACTCATTTTATTAATGGCTTCCTAAAAGTTGAAGTTCAAATCTGGATTTTACTTGATTCATAGCAAAAGAAATGCATAGAACAATGATTTTACCTTTAATTAGACTTCAAACGATTTAAACATTTACACTACTTTGATATCCAATCAAGGACATCAGTTTACTGTAAACGTTTGGAAGGGTAGCATAAGCATTTATCTTGCCATTTCTAAAGCACAGTAAGCACTTCATCTGCTTCTAGCTTTGGTTTATTCAGATGAATGAAATGAATAACATTACCTGGAGCTTCCAGCATGTTATAATGACCAGGGGGTCTGCAGCAGCAGGAAAATCTTAGTTACGTTTGCAATACTGAGTATCACACAGGCAAGCCTGGCAGGTATTGAGAGACTGCTCCTCTAATAAACAGCAGGTCAGAAGACGACTCGGCATTGTCCTTTGCCATTTCCATGGTCTCCTCCCAGTGCACACCAGTGGGAAGGGGCAAGGAGCAATGTCATGTCACATATCAGGCACATCTTACATACACCTGCACTGCTGTGTTGAGGTACTGTATGCTTGGTATAGCTCAGTGTAGTGACCACGTTCTGCAAGTCACTGTTTTCTCAAATTACTTTCCCTGGCTGCTCCGGGGCAGCAGAGCAGCATGGTTTTCTTAGTAATGAGTTTATGGCAAAGCCAAAATTCCAGAATTCTGCCCCAATAATTTTAGCTGTTTTTCATGGTATATCCTGGTACATTTCTAAACATAACTGTTTTTCTGATTTGGTTTGTTTTACAAACACTTACAGGTGGTTTTCCAACATATTATGCAACACGCTATCTTTAAAAAATCAGTTCTCTGAACATCTGGAAATAAAACTTTTGAATTAACAGTCACATTTTCATCATTTTCAAAGTCTGTCAGGCTTTGAGTTTCACTTTCTTGCCTTTCCAAGAATAAATCTGGTAATCTCCTCAGAGTTTTATCAGGTCACTCCAACTTTCTGTGATATTCCTTGTGAATGGATTTCATTATGTAAGAACAAGTTTCCTTGAGACATTTAGTTGCTACAGCTGGCTCCCATGTGTTAATTTCTCATCCTGACAGCATCTCCCTGTGACACTAGAGATGAAAAGCTTGCCAGTTGTGTTATATTGTTTTCTTTGTTTATGTTGAAAGGTTTTCCGTTTGGTCCTCACCTATGATATTACTGGCGCTGAACAAAGTGTGTTCTGTTGGAGAAAGAATTCTTGTTCTCCTAATGCATGCAGCAGCATTCAAGCATCATTTCCTGTAGCTGAAGCAACATTAACAATATTATTCAGAAAGGGTTGCATCATCCTTGTCATCTTGAGACCATCTCACAGCCAAGTCAACAAAGTTCGTCTGCACTTCAGGGGAATAAATAATACACGCTGGGACCCAGCCCAGAGATATTCAGCGGTGATTGTGCAGTTACATGACCTGAATCAGTGCTCTCTCACTAATAAGCTGGACACATACCATGCTGACTCAGCGAGCCAGATCCAGTTCTCTGTTACACCAACGCAAAGCTGGAACATTTCTTCTGATGGCAACAAAGAGTGATATACAGCTGTGGATTTGATCAGAAAACAGGCCAGAACGAGAGCTGAACAAGTAATTCAGATTATAATTGCCTAAGCAAGCACAGGACACTGCCCTTAAGGGTCTGCTGCATGTTGCTGGATTCGTCTGCTCCACTGGAAGTAGCAAGACAGAGGATTCAGTCCCTTTCCTTTTTATTGAAACTCCACCAAAAAATGTCAGTCCTTATCCATTAATTTAGTACTGGGAATGATTAAATTCTCTCTGTTTTTGTTTACTTAATGGATGGGTAAATGAAGTAAAAAGTGAGCTAACTGACACAGGATATACCAAAATCCATCCGTGCTGTCAAGCTCTAACTGACCATGTAAATCAGAGGGTACTGTTTCTGTGTTTCTGTGCACGTGACTCTGCTGGTCAGAGGGAGGTCCTGAGAAAGCCCAGACTTTTTTCCCTCTCAAGGAGTGCCAGCATGAACATTTTGAGCTGTTTTCTCTCTGGGTCACACAGGCCTTGACCAAGGTGATTATTATAAGATTTACTTGCTGGGTAGAGCTTCTAAATTAACTTTTAAACATCACAGTCATATTGTATGTATATCCATCAGAATGATTTTGTTGCATTCATGAGACTCTCTTAAAAGGTTCACAGCAGATAATGATCTGGTAGACCAGACCCAAATGATAATCTACACGCTGTAGATATACTCCTTACATTGTGAATATTGAAGTTTAGAGCTACTGACCCACAGAACTGACAAAAATAAATACTTTACTGCTGTTCAGCAAATAATTATGCTTACATACATCTCACAGAGGAAGCAATTCTTCAGAATACAAGAAGGATAAAGCTGTCTAACCTGAAAGAAACATCACTTCCTACATCACTAGCTCTGCATAAATGCTCCTTTCAGCGATGATTTCAGCAATATTTTTTGTTTTGTTTTGTTTTAACCATGAGCAATCACAAACACATTCTGTAAACAGGTCCCCGCATGGCATTTATTTCATGGAGTAATCTGCATTTTAAAGAATAAGGAAAACCAGTGTAAATGCAAAGGGACACAGGGAAGTGCCAGACTTTTAACAGGTATGTTAGCAAATGTTCTCACTTTCTCTGTTTGCTCTGTAAATGCTCACTTTCTGAAGGAAAAATTTAAAAACACAAATATTTGGCTCTGATTATCCAGATGAGAAGTCAACAAAGAGCAGACTGAAGGCTGACAAAGAAAGGAATAAAGAGTGCTAATGGGAGTAGAAGAACTTGACGCAATTTAGAACCAGTGTTTTATATTTCTTCCAGAATGAGTGAAATCTTTCTGGGAGCAATCTAATTTCCTCCTGAACTGTGGGAGTTTAATTTCCTAACAGAAGAGAAAGGTGGCAAAAACTGTCTTTTGTGTCACTCACAATATAAATCCCAACCAAAATCACTTTCATTTTAAAAAACAGTTAAGTCCCCAAGAAAATGTACTTTATTGTCAGCATCACATCATTTACAAAGCTGGGGCATTTAGCAGCAAGGAAATGAATACTGAGAGAGATCGTAAATCATATATTGCCCACATAGTAAACTTGCATACTATTCTTATCAGTTATAATAAAATGTCTATTTTAGCCTTAACCCTAACCAGGGGCTTAACTTTTCTAACTCTCATTTTGGTAATTAATTATTTTATTTTATTAATTCCTTCTTCCATTTTTTGCTTACTTTTTTTTTCTTTACTGTTCCTTTCTCCCTTGCTCTTGTTATATAATGAAACATAACAGAATCTAAAGTCCATAAAAGTCTATTTGTAGGTAAATATTTAAGAACCTAGTTAAACTTAAGACTCTGATGATGCTTGCATCTCTAAGTGTATTTATTTCACTTATTAGTTATCATAATTCTCCATCAACCACTGTTTAGACTATAAATGCACCAGTGAGGGCACCAGACACGTAGGAGGCTTACAATAAAATGCAACATTCTTAGAACTTTCTGAGAGAAATAAATTGTCTGAATTAGTGAGCAGCTAAACACATCTAGATCCTTGTTCTTTCCTCACGGGTTGCTTCCTCCACTGCTGGTTAACACATCGCTGTGTTGAAGACTCATCACTGCTATAACTTCTGATTCAGAGTCGCCATTTATCAGTGCTGCAGGACACTGCACTTTGAACATGGACTACCTGTTACAGATCATTAGGCTATTATCTATCCCAAAGATAAAATACCTTAGAGAGGGTCTTTCAGTAGCACTGTACTAGACACAGTAGATCATCATGATAATTATAATTCATGAAAACTTTGAGCTAAAGCCCTTGTTTTTCCTGATAAACAGGTGCACAGAGAACAACATCCCATGAGTAGGACACAGAGAATAGCTATCTGAGTGAAGATGCAGGGAAGAGCTCTCCTGGTGAAAATACACTGGGGAAATGATGAGATGGACAAAGACGGGAGAGAAAATCCTCACAGCAGCAGTAAGATGAGCAGAGAAGGAAAGGCAGATGGGCTGAAGAAAGGAGTAAAGACTATTTAAATAAAAAAATATGTAGGAGAGAATTTGGGAAAGGAAAGAACCCTCGCTGATGCATTTCTCTTTCACTTGTGTCAAATCGAAGAACACCAAAGAGACTCCAACAGAAACTGTCAGTGCACCCCTTCTCTTCAGTGCACAGATCACATAAGTGACTGTGAGTTGTGCATCTTTTGCATCCATTATCACAGAAGTGCCAGAACTGGATCCTTAAGGAATCCATACAGCAAAATGATTTTCCGAGGTAGATAATGCATATCATCAACTTGAGAAAAATGCTTTGCACTCACAGCAACTTCCCTTTGTGGCTGGGCCATTCGCACAGAAGTCTGCATTTCTGTTCAACATCTCTTTCTCCAGACTTCAAATCTGCCATGATATACCAGAGATAGATGAATCTTTTCCCAATTTTGTTTAAAAATAATAAACAACAAATGGGTAGTCTCATTTTTGCATTCTTGGCACTGACTTAATTACTACTGTGCAACAGGAAAGAGCATATTCAGTTCCACTTGTGGTCACAGTGCCCTTTTATTTGGTAAACCCATTGGTTTACTCACTATTCAAGGTCAAGAAAGTTTGTGATGGCATCTTAGGAGAAAAGGATGTTTCACAGCTGTGACCTCCCACTTCCAAAAGACAGAATTATTACAGGATTATTCCTTATTCAACCACCAGCAACTCAAGGTTATACGTCTTAAAACACCTGTCCCTAGCTTCCCTCTTGTCTGAAACACAAAATGTGCAAAAACTTGCCATATCTCAAAGTTATAGGTTGGTGTTCTTTCAGTTTCCTTCCAAACTAATAAATTCAGCACTTTGAGGTTGTATCTCTTGTTAGGCAGAGGCTTTAGTGAAGAAGCTCTTTTTATTTCAAGGCACAATAATTGCACTGAACAAGTTATACGCAAAGAAATGGCAAGAATATAATTCATAGGAGTTGTACTGGGATTAGGGAAGAGCTTCAAGTTGAAAAGAATGTTCTAGAACTATTATTTCTATGTATTAGTTAGTGAAAAAAGTGCTTGAATTATTTTACATATTAAATGCATGACTTCCACTTCCTCAAGCAATGAGAAGAGGGCAATGAAGATTAAACATTATCATTCTGTGTACTTAGGCCTTTAAGCACATACATGAACATCGCAACAAGATAAGTCTCATGGAAGCCGTGAACCAAGATAAAGATTGTCCGAGAAGACAATCCCATAGAGAAAGAAGGTACCAAACATTGCTGTGAAGAACCAGCTCTCCTACGGAGGGGTCTGTGATACTCTGAGTGAGGTTTGGACACAAATCTACTGAGCCCAACTAGGGCTCTGGAAATGACGGCAGGACATGGTACAAGACACAGGAAGAATGACATTTTTCTCTTCAGGTAAAGAGAAATAGCTACACGGTTGGGTTTTTGTTGTTGTTGGTTTTGTTTTGTTTTGTTTTTGTTCTTTTTTTTGTTTGTTTTTGATAATGTTTCTAATTTGAATAGTAGAGTAGATCCTCACTTGCCTCTGTCTTTTTAACAGGAATTTGATCTCAGATATACAATAACAACAATGGAGGTCTTTTCCAACCTGAGTGATTCTATGATTCTATTGGCCTAAGAGAAGGATAGTGAAATTATTAGTACTTTTTCATTCACTGGTTTCTATGATACAATAAGAGGAAACTCCTATATCTGCTTACAGTACAGCTGAGTCAGTTGAAAAGAAAAGTGTAGCTATAATAATTCTGACTCAGATGATTGAGAAACAAGCTAACTGGAATGTTAACTCAAGTGAACTTGTGATAAAGAAGAACAAAAACCAACAAACATCTTCCATGCAGATGAATTCAATTGAGTGAGTCATTTCAGGTAAACGATTTCTCCACCATCAAATTAAAGGGGCCCAAGATAATTTCCACAGCTACCATTCCGAACTTCACACTAGGAATGTTATTTAGACGTCCATTTTCTACATGCTCTTAAGATCATATTCTTGAAACTTTACAATCCAGTCAGAAGCTGGAAAGGGAAAATGCAGTTCTTCTGAAAAACGCCCACAGGATCTGGAGTTATAGGATGGCAGTGAAGTCATTTGAAAAAGACTCCCTCCTTTCAGCACCCTTCCTTTCCTGTCATGCCTTAGCCATTTATCCTGGCTGCGTACTGTGTTTTGCTAGTAAAGCGGTCTGCACTAGGCCTCTGAAATTATATTAAAAAAGAATAAGAGAAAGAAAAAAAAAAAGGAGAAAAAGGAAAAAAGAAAGATCTATGTTTTGTTAACATGATTTAATGACAGTTTTCAGCCTAAAGAGATGGATTAGTACAAATGGGAAGTGGCAAACATAAACATGCTAGCAAAGGAGTCAGTACAGGCAGTTCAAGTCTCTTCAGATTAAGGTTAGCATCTTTTCAAATTATGCCTGCTAGTAGGTCAAACTAGAATGATCGGGGAGCCATGCCTTCAAAAAGACAATAAATATAATTGAAGAAGGAAAGGTAAGAGAGAATACAGGGTTAACAGAATGGAAGAATATGGAATGCATTCTTATTCATAAGCACAAAACAAAATCCACATGATAATTGAATGGGGAAGGTCTCGGGTCAAACTATCACTGATCAGCAAAAGCCCAGACTCATAACTATTCCAATGTACAGACCCAAATTCTCCTTTCTCACTATCAACAGACACTTCACCCACATCCCCAGCCAGAACCTTGGCTAGCCTTCATTTCCTTACATGAATCACTGAACTTGTAATTACATTCCTTAGAGAAATGTAAGGCTTGAGTTGGAGCACAACCTGCATAGAGTTGCTACGATACATCCCCATCCCAACTTCTTTCTGTCTCCTTCTCCTGTCCCAAACTTACATTTTCTGTTTCTTGTTGTCTTCATCCACGGCAGGAGACTTTCCTCCTCTGCACTGCCATAAGACTCAATAAAGACTGCTGTCTGTTATTGTACTCGCTCCCACACTAACCAAGAAAAAATGGAAACAGAAATTCCTACATGAAATTCATGCTTTGCTCTGGGCTGCACAGGAATAGGAGCATGGACTCCACAGACTACAAACTAGGAACAGTGAGGGTCATAATCTTCAGGAAGTCATAGAATCACAGAATCCTTAGACTTATTTCTGAGACCTTTAAAGACCATCCAGTCCAACTCCCCTGCAATGAACAGGGACACCTACAGCTAGACCAGGTTTCCCAGAGCCCCATCCAGCCTGGTCTTGAAAGTCTCCAGGGACGGGGCATCCACATCTCTGGGCAACCTGTTCCAGTGCCTCACCACCCTCACTGTAAAAGACTTCATCCTTATATCCAGCCTAAATCTACCCCTTTTAAGTTTGAAACCATTTTTCCTTGTCCTATCACCACAGTCCCTTTTAAAGGAGCGTGTTCAAAGAAGGGCAACAAAGCTGGTGAGGGGTCTGGAGCACAGGCCTTATGAGGAGCAGCTGAAGGAGCTGGGATTGTTCAGTCTGGAGAAGAGGAGGCTCAGGGGAGACCTTATTGCTCTCTATAACTACCTGAAGGGAGGTTGTAGTGAGCTGGGGGTCAGCCTCTTCTCTCATGTAACTGGTGATAGGACTAGAGGGAATGGCTTCAAGCTGCGCCAGGGGAGATTCAGGCTGGATATTAGGAAATACTACTTCTCTGAAAGAGTGGTCAGGCACTGGAATGGGCTGCCCAGGGAGGTGGTGGAGTCACTGACCTTGGAGGTGTTCAGTGAACATCTGGACGCTGTGTTGAGGGACATGGTTTAGTGAGAACCATTGGTGATAGGTGGATGGCTGGACTGGATGATCTTGTAGGTCTTTTCCAACCTTGGTGATTCTGTGATTCTGTGATTCTGTGAAGAGTATGACTTCCTCTTCCTGGTAGCTCCCCTTTAGATATGGAGAGGATACTGAAAAGTCCCTCTGAACTCAGAAAAGTATCTGATGTACGGGTGGAAAATGTTGCTTGACATTTGGACATTCATTTACGGCTTTTCATGAAAACAGTGATGTACTCAAAACAGGGACCACATTCTGTTTCAGAGAATAAGAAGATGAGAATTTGCCAAACAAAAGTTGTTAATAAAAAATGCTCAAAAACAGTGTTTTATGTAAAAACAAACAAACAAATAAATAAATGGATAACCCCCAAAACCTTAGTCCTTTAAAACCAGACGAAGTTAAAAGTAAAACTGAAGACAACCCTGAAGCATGGAAAATGGCAGATGAAAGGACTGCGTACCATCAAATTGGCTCATATGATGGCTGGTGCCAAGTGACCCAGCTGCACTGTTTGTAAGAACCAGCTATGGTTGAAAACCAAGAAATGTTAATGCTACTTTGGATTCCTAAAT